>PVHX01009902.1:0-73293 GCA_004024805.1 Geosciurus inauris | reverse complement strand
TGAGGAGGGAACAGAGCAGGCGAGGAAGGTGTGGGATTTGGATGTCTGTTGAGAGTTAAAACCAAGTGGCAGGCAAAGGCCTCACTGAGCCGGTGATATTTTAGTAAAGACCTGAGGGGGAGCTGGTCCTGGGGATACATGCTATAATCCCAGAAGCTTGGGAAGCTGAGGCAGGAGGATTGCCAGTTTAAAGCCAGCCTCAGCAACTCAGTGAGACTCTGTCTCTAAATAAAATATTTAAAAATGGCTGGAGATGCCCTCAGTGGTTAAGTGACCCTGGGTTCAATCCCTAGTACCAAAGGATGGGGGCAGGGGGACTTAAGGGGGAAGGAGAGCCGGGTGTGGAGGTACCTGCCCATAATCCCAGTGACTCAGGAAAGCTGAGATAGGAGGATTGCAAGTTCAAGGGCAGCTTGGGCAACTTGGTGAGACTCTATCTCAAAATAAAATAAAAGGGCTGGGGATGTAGCTCAAGGGTAGAGTTCTTGCCTACCATATTCAAGGGCCGGGGGTCAACACCCAGTACTCAAACAAACAAACAAACACAAAAGACCTGAGACAGGTGTGGCAGCACACACCTGTAATCCTAGCTAGCTGTTTAGAAGGCTAAGGCAGGAGGATTGTGAGTTCAAAGCCAGCCTTAGCAACTTAGCAAGGCCCTAAGCAACCTAGGGAGACCCTGTCTAAAAATAAAAAAAATAAAAAAAAATCCAATCCAGAGGGATATTTCTAAATCTGGATGTGGCTCAGTGGTTAAGCACCCCTGGTACCAAAAACAAACAAACCTGAAGGAGGAATGAGCCAAGCAGGGATTTGAGGATTTGGGGAAAAGGATGTTCCAGGCAGAGGCAATAGTCCATGTGAAGACATCAAGGTTGGGGACCATGGTGATTTGGCTAAGAGGACAGTGGGGTGTGGGTGGCGGAGGGAGCTGTTGAGGATGGGGCCCTAGGCTGTGTGTGGGGAAAGTCAGGAGGACTTTCACTTTCCCCTGAGTGGAAGGGTGCCTCAGAGGGCTTGGAGGAGAGGAGCAGGATGTGACTTGAGAATTCACTGGGTTCCTTTCCTTGCCACATGGCGCAGAGACTGTGGCACAGGGCCAGGGAGATCAGCACGAAAGCTCAGGTGGGAGAGAGTGGTAGCTGGGATCAGGAGAGTGGCCCGAAGACTCAGTTCAGAGGCTTCCCTGGATGTAGAGACCTGAACTCACGGCCGCTTCCCCCAACTGTGGCTGTCCTGGTCCACTCCAGAACTCACACTCCTGAACTCTCCTCCCTGCCCCCTGCCTAAAGCTGCCCCTCCTCCCTTGTCACCTGCCACTCTCCCTGGTAGCAGGATAGCAGGGGATCACCCAGCCTCAAGCCCAGCAGGCCCTAGTAGCCATTTTTTGTATCTGCCCAGATCCAAGTCATCAAAATTGAGACTGAGGACAACAGAGAGACGCGCTCTGCCAAGGATGCCCTGCTCTTGTGGTGCCAGATGAAGACGGCTGGGTGAGCCCCCTCCTCAGGGGCAGGTGGACCTTTGGGGTTCCTTTCAGACAAGAGCTTGAGGTGGACCTCAGTGTCAAAACTGACAACTGAAACTGATGAACTGGTACAAAAAAAAAAATGATGTCCACTTCTCAACTTGTCAAACAACCTGGAAGGTCAGGTCCAAATGTAGAACTCCCAGGCTCCTTAGAGAGCCGTGATGGAAAGTGGGGGGCTGTCCCTGGCCAGCTGCCTTCTCTCTGACCTTGCCCCTTCTTGTCCTGGCCCTCTGGAGATTTCACAGGCACTTGTGTGGCACCCCTGCCCTGTGTTCAAGCCCTGGCCACCTGGCCTCTGAGAAAAGCCACCCCTCCATCTGGGAGGGCACCTGCCGGGGCTCAGGAAGCCTGAGTAGCCACGTTCAGGGTCCTGAGAGATGTGGGGGTGGGCACAGGCTCTAGTGGGCATGTTTCCTTAGGCCCCAGCCCTCTGCCCTCTGGGGCAGATGTGGCCTGAAATTTGGGTGCCTCCCGGAGAGCAGCCCAGGAGGAAGGCAGCTGGGTAAGGTGGGGAGTGGGCTTTGTCGGCTCTCATCCCTCTGGAGCTCTCTGTGTCTGTGATGCCGTTTGTTTCTCCAAATGAGATGAGGAGTCCATCCTTATCTCTCTCTTTTCCGAATGCCCACCACGCCCTCTGCCTCCCTCCCTCCTTTCTCTCCGCATCTGTCTCTCCCTCTTCCCTCTCTCCTTACTTCCCTTTGTCTCTTTTTCTTTGCTCTCCTGTCTCTTCCCATCCATCTCATCTGTTCTTCCTGTCTGTCTGTCTATGTTCATCCATCCATATTTCCACATCCTTCCTCCCTCTCTCCTGACTCTCTCCCTCTCTGCCAGTTACCCGGAGGTAAACATCCAGAATTTCACCACCAGCTGGCGGGATGGCTTGGCCTTCAATGCCCTCATTCATCGGCACAGGTACCACCTGGCCTGGGGCAGCGTGGCCCTACCCTGCACCCTACCCCATGTCCCCACAACTGCTGCATACCTGTGTGTGTGTGCTTGCAGAGGACCCGTCCCTTCACCTCTATGCATGCATACACATTTATTTCTTTTTATGTACCCGCTTTTCACATTTTCACACAGGTACACACACACACACACAACCTGTCTAGAGTGTGCATGCAAATGCAGTTGCTCAGGCACACACACAGCCAGAACCCACTGCTTAGATGTCCCAGGGTGGGGAGCTCATGGTGCTGTAATCCACCCATTCAGGTGTATATGTGGTGCTTTCCCCATCAGAAAGTCCCTCCTCAAGGGGTACATATACACAATGAAATATTACTCAGCCATAAAAAAGAATGAAATTATGGCATTTGCCAGTAAATGAATGGAACTAGAGAATATCATGTTATGTGAAAAAAGCCAATCCCCAAAACCCAAAGGCCAAATGTCTTCTCTGTTATGTGGATGCTAACACACAATAAGGGGGATGCAATAGGAAAGAATAGAGGTACTTGGATTAGACAGAAGAGATTGAAGGGAAGGGAGGAGGAATGAGAATAGGAAAGACAGTAGAATGAGCTGGACATTATTATTCTATGTGCATATATGATTACATGACCAATGTAATTCTACATTATGTACACCCAAAAGAATGAGAAGTTATACTCTATATAAGTATGTCAAAATACATTCTACTGTCATGTATAACTAATAAGAACAAATAAAAAATATTTTAAAAAAAGAAAGTCCCTCCTCGAGGGGACCTCCAGAGTCCCCCTTCCTGGTTCCTGCACACCCACATATTCATACCTTAGTGCCTGGCCCAAACTGACTGAGGGTCAGGCACCCACAAAAATTACACCCATATCACAATCGTCCACATGACAGATTGGGGAAACTGAGGCTCGGAGGCTGGGAGGAACTTGCTCAGGTGTGGCAGAAGCCAGTACCCATCTTCTCCTGCTGGGGTCACATGTTCCCTCAAACCTTCGTCTCTCACACATATGCATATTGATCCTCAAGGGGAGGCCCAGACCCCCTCCTCACTGCCCCATGGAAACTCACAAGCTGTAGCCTGGGTCATGCTAACAACGTTTACCAAGCAATGTCTATATACCAGGCATTGTTCTAGTGCTTTTCACCAAGTCATTGAATATTCAATAACCCTACAAGGCCTTGCTGCTGCTGCTGCTGCTGCTGTTGTTGTTGTTATTATTATTATTTGGGGGGGAGATACTGGGGATTGAACTCAAGGGCACTCGACCACTGAGCCACATCCCCAGCCCTTGTTCGTATTTTATTTAGAGATGGGGTTTCGTTGAGTTTTTTAGCACCTTGCTTTCGCTGAGGCTGGCTTTGAACTTGCGATCCTCCTGCCTCAGCTTCCCGAGCTGCTAGGATGACAGGCATGTGCCATTGTGCCCAGCTGGCCTTTGCTATTATTATCCCTGTTTTGCAAATGGGGAAACCAAGGCACAGGGAAATGAGACATGTTCCCAGGTGACAGTGAGGGTGACAGTGACCAAGCTGGGGCTCAAACACCAATGGGCTGGCTCCAAATCTCACACTTCTAATCACTACGCAATAGTGTGTATTAATGTACCCAAGTAGGTGCGTGTGATTCACACATACATGGCCATCACGTGACACATGTCAGAGCTGTAGGCACTATATTGTTGGGTCGTTTCACACGCAGGCAGGCGCCATGTGGGCTCAGTCTATTCCGAGAGCACACAGGCTGACCCACCACACACCTGTGCACACAGACTGGCTCCCATGCATCACCCCCCCCCCCCGCCAGGTTTGCAGGCCACTCACACAGAGGCAGTGCTGCTCAGCCCCACCCCAGCACGCACAGCTCTTCCCTTTGCTGGTGCTCCCACTCCTGTCCCTCCCCCTGGTGGGATCAGATGGGATGCTCTTCACTTGCACACTGGCCCTGGAGCCAGCCTGCTGCCTGCCCACTCTGTGTCCTTGCCCAGGCCTGACCTCGTGGACTTCAGCAAACTCACCAAATCCAACGCCAACTACAACCTGCAGAGAGCCTTCCGCACAGCTGAGCAGCACCTGGGGCTGGCACGTCTGCTGGACCCTGAAGGTGAGCCCTGCATGATCCTAGCCCAGGCTGCTTCTTTGGAGGACACCCAACTCCATGGCTATCTCCATCCCAAGTCCTAAGGCCATTCCAAGTACACCTCCCTTCCCAATCCCTCCCCCTCCTCATCTCCAGTCTCTCCCCCTTCCCATACCCACATTTTCCTCCATCCCAACCCCAACTAACTCCTTGTCTCCCCATCATCAATTTTCTACCCAACCCCATCCTCTACCATGTCCCCAAGAACCAACCCCCCTTTTTCACAAGATCCAAACCCAACACCATCTCTGAGCCATCCACATTCTTTTTTTTTTAAAAATATTTATTTTTTCAGTTGTAGGTGAACAGAATATCTTCATTTTATTTTTATGTGGTGCTGAGAATCGAACCCAGTGCCTCACGCGTGCTAGGCAAGCACGCTACCACTGTGCCATAACCCCAGCCCCATCCACATTCTTAATACCAACCCCATCCACAGAATTGTCCCCATCCTCAGCCAGGCACAGTGGCACACACTTGTAATCCCAGTGGCTTGAGAGGCTGAGACAGGAGGATCACAAGTTCAAAGCCAGCCTCAGCAATGGTGAGGTGCTAAGCAACTCAGTGAGACCCTGTCTCTACATAAAACAAAATAGGGCTGGGGATGTGGCTCAGTAGTCAAGTGCTCCTGAGTTCAATCCCCAGTACCAAAAACAAAAACAAATTGTCCCCATCCTCAAACACATCTTCAAATTCCAACTCCATTCCTAATCCCAAATCCAGTGCCTTGTCTAGTCTTATGCACAGGTCGACTCCTTCCCCATCTTGGTCTGCTCTCACCCCTATCCCTGACTTCAGCCTCACTCCCAATCTCATCACTCCCAACACCAACCACCATCTCTGAGATAATGGCTGCTCCCTTTTTCTGAGCATTGACTGTGTGCTAAGCACAGACTGGGGATGTTATCAGAAGTGTTCCCTTTCATGCTCACACTGCCTGGCTGGGAGAACTGAACACACATAGAAGTGAAGTCACTTTCCCTGAGTCACATTGAAAAGTAGTGATCAGGGCTTGATGACCCCAGAATTCATGTTCTCAGTGGGTCCTCTACCCTCCCTCTGATAGCTGTATTCTGTGCTCAGTACCTGGCTCATAGTGGGTGCTCATGGATGTCAGTTTCATGAGGTGGCAAAGAAGAAGGGACAAGAAAAATGTACATTCAATGAGGAACTTTAAATGAGATCAGGATTTGTTGGGTGCATCCTCTGTGCCAGTATATATATTTTTTAATATTACAATGTTCTTAGGAATCAGGAACCATGATTGTTCTTGCTACAACAGTGGGGAAACTGAGGCTTAGAGAAGTTGAGCCCATTTTCTAAGAACATAGAGTGAGTGAGTGGATCAGATTCAAGTGCACGTTGCCGCCAAAGTCTAGATTCTTGGTTTCAAACCTCATTTATTGTTCATATAATTAGTGTATATGTATTAAGCTCTTGTTGCATGCTAGTGGGAACTATAGTTTAAAAAAGACAGACATAGGGCTAGGGTTATGGCGCAGTGGTAGCGTGCTCGCCTAGCACGTGTGAGGCACTTGGTTCGATTCTTAGCACCACATAAAAATAAAATAAAGATATTCTGGGGCTGGGGCTATGGCTCAGCGGTTGAGCACTTGCCTCACATACGTGAGGCACTGGGTTCGATCCTCAGCACCACATAAAATAAATAAAGATATTGTGTTCATCTACAACTAAACAAAATATTAAAATAAAAAAATTTAAAAAAAAAATAAAGATATTCTGTCCACTTACAACTAAAAAATAAATATAAAAAAAAGACATAGTTGCTGTCCACACGTAGGTCAGATTCTAGATAATGACTTAATCACAACCCTAAATATTAAATTATACTGTGTGATGACTTCTGGGAAGGGAATGATTAGATGTTGTGAGAGAGAATAACTCCAAAGACCAGCTCTAGGCAGGGTGAATGAAGAGGCTTGTTTGAGGAAATTTGAGTGGAACCCTGTGTAGGATTTAGGCAGAGAAAGAAATGGTATCCCAGCTCACTAGTGAGAACAGCATATGCAAAGATCCTGAAGTAGAAGGTAGGATGGTGTGTTCAAAAGATAATACGGAAGAGGATCACAAGTTTGTGTCTGATGCCAACCACTTCTGTCTCAAAATAAAAAATGAAAAAGTCTGGGGATGTGACTCAGGTCAAGCATGCCTGGGTTAAATCCCTAGTATAAAAAGAAAGAAAATAAAAGGATAAAAAACAAAAATAAAGAAAGAAGAGCAAAGAAAGGATGGAGAGGGACATGGCCATATAGATGCATAGTCCCAGGCTGTTAGTTAAGAAGAAGAAGGGGCAGAAGAGGAGAAAGGAGGGGAGAAGAGACAGACAGGAGAGAGAAAGAAGAGACAGGAGAGGAAGAGGAGAGAGAAAGAGACACAGAACACAAAAGAAAGAATGAAAAATAATAATTACAGATAATTTATCCATGGTTATATATGTAAGGCACTCTTTAACCCTATGAGGCTGATCTCCATTGGGCAGATACCAAGACTGAGGAACAGAGATCCCAAGATCACACAATCAGCAAAAATCATTATCATGCCTCCCCCACCCCCAGATGTGAACATGGAGTCTCCGGATGAGAAGTCCATCATCACCTATGTGGTCTCTTTCTACCACTACTTCTCCAAGATGAAGGCTCTGGCTGTGGAGGGGAAGCGGATTGGGAAGGTATAAGGTGTCAAAGGTTGGGGTAGGTGGGGGTCTGGGAACCAGCTGGGGACACATGTGAGATGAGGCTGACCTGAGCCTCCTTTGTTGGGTCAGGTTCTGGACCAGGTGTTGGAGGTGGGGAAGATCATAGAGCACTATGAGGAGCTGGCGGCTGAGCTGCTGGCTTGGATCCACCGCACCGTGGGCCTCATCAGCAACCAGAAGTTTGCCAACTCGCTGAGTGGGGTGCAGCAGCAGCTTCAGGCTTTCACAGCCTATTGCACGCTGGAGAAGCCCGTCAAGTGAGACCCAGCACAGAATGGGGGTGGTGGCTAGAAGCATCAGGACAAGGCTCCTGAGCTCATGTCCCTCAGGTTTCAGGAGAAGGGGAACCTGGAGGTACTGCTCTTCAGCATCCAGAGCAAACTGCGTGCCTGCAACCGTCGCCTCTTTGTGCCTCGGGAGGGCTGTGGCATCTGGGATATCGACAAGGTAAGGTTGTGGATGTAGGGGAAAAAAAGATTGCTTTGTGTAGTTGTATAGGTTGTACACTGCTCAAGGAAGCCATAACATTGTAGACATCATGGATTGGCTTTTATTCTGACAATTTTTCAGCAGTAGTATCCATGAGGAAGCAACAATTTTCCCCCTAATTTTCATAAAGGTGCTACATATACTATGAGTGGCCTCAGTCAGAGAAACAAGGTCCGTTAAACTGGGGGGAGTTGTTGGAATCTGACTGCCTCCTCTTGTCTCCTCTAGGCATGGGGCCAGCTGGAGAAGGCAGAGCATGAGCGTGAGGCTGCCCTACGGGCTGAGTTAATCCGGCAGGAGAAGCTGGAACTCCTGGCTCAGAGGTTTGACCACAAGGTGGCCATGAGGGAGAGCTGGCTGAATGAGAACCAGCGCCTGGTCTCTCAGGTACAGGTATAGGGCTTGGCTCCGGGGGAAAGGGAAGGAGAACAGGGCTGATGTCTCTGAGACTATAAAGGGAGACTTGATCTCCTAAGCAACAGGGAAGGGCTGGATCAGTCTCTTAGGTGACAAATGAGGGCAGGCAGGGAGTCCTAAGTGATTGGTGTGTAAGGGGAGTGGGTCTGATCTCCAAGGTAACAGGAGAGTGAGGCTGGTCTCCAGGGTAACTAGAGAGGGCAGAATTCATCTCTTTGGAAATAGAGGGAGTGTTTTAACTCAGTTCTTAAGTGAGAAGGGAGGTTGTCTCTGTTGCCCAGGGTCACTTAGGAAGGTAGAACCGGTTTCCTAAGTAACAGAATGGTGCAGACCTGGTCCCCAGCTCCAGAACAATGGAAATATGGGATCTGTTTCCTGGGTAACAAGTTAAGGGTTAGAAATGAAACAGGGAAGGGTGGGACTGGTCTCCAGAGAAACTAGGAAAGGTAGGCTGGTCTCTAAAGTATCAGGGGAGGATGGGACTGGTCTCCAGGGTAGAAGGGGAAGTGGCACTGAGTTTCAAGGTAACTAAAGAGGGTTTGACTGTTTCTCTGGGTAACAGAGAAAGGTGGGACTGGTCTCCAGGGTAACTGGTAAAGGTTGGCTGGTCTCTAGGGTAATGAGGCAGGCAGACCTGGTTCCTCTAGAGCGATGAAGGGGAGAGGTTCCAGGGTCACTCAGGGTCAAGGTAACAGGTGGACTGCTGAGGCAGCACAGGTGAGAGTCTGTGGCCTACACTGCCCCAGGACAACTTTGGGTATGAGTTGCCAGCAGTGGAGGCAGCCATGAAGAAGCATGAAGCAATTGAGGCGGATATTGCAGCCTATGAGGAGCGGGTGCAGGGTGTGGCAGAACTGGCCCAGGCCTTGGCAGCCGAAGGCTACTATGATGCCCGGAGAGTGGCAGCCCAGCGTGATAGCGTCCTGCGTCAATGGGCCCTGCTGACTGGGCTGGTAGGTGCCCGGCGGACCCGGCTGGAGCAGAACCTGGCCCTGCAGAAGGTCTTCCAGGAGATGGTCTACATGGTGGACTGGATGGAGGAGATGCAGGTGAGGATCTGAGTAAGGGCCATGGATGGGGATGGGTACCAAGAGGACAGGGAGGGGTGTAGATCCTGAAAGGGTTGACGAAGAGGTGGAGATGGAGCAGGAAAGGGAAAGACAGGAAAGGGAAAAAAAGAGAAAGCCAGAGAGAAAAATAGAGAGTAACAGATACAGAGTTAGACAAGAGAGGCAGAAAGAAGCTGGGTGCAGTGGCGCAAGCCTGTAATCCCAGCACTTAGGGAGGCTGAGACATGAGAATCGCGAGTTCAAAGCCAGCCTCAGCAACAGCGAGGTGCTAAGCAATTCAGTGAGACCCTGTCTCTACATAAAACACAAAATAGGGCTGGGGATGTGGCTCAGTGGCCGAGTGCCCCTGAGTTCAATCCCTGGTACCAAAAAAAAAGAGGCAGAGAGACAACAAGTGAGAGAGAGACAGAGACACAGAAATGGAGACATCCAAGGAAAGAGAAATGAGAGGAAAAGAGTGAGCCAGACCCAAGGGAAGATTGAAGTGGACAACAGAAATCTCTACTTCCACAAAGATGAAGGAGCAGACGGAGTCAATTTGAGAGAGATGGCTGCTAGAGGTAGATGATACAGAGAGAGATGGGAGACAGGAAAGATGGAAGCAGAGAGAGAGAAAGATGACGTGACAAAGAGAAAGAGATAGGAGTGGAAACATAGTGGGGGCAGGAAGTAGAGAGAGATGGAGAGAGGGAGAGAGAAGAAGGCAGAGATGAGACACTGTGACATATTTGGAGTCCAGAAATGTGGAGATGATGTGAACTGGAAGCATTGAGAAAGACAGACAGACAGAGACAGAGAATAACAGACACAGGGAGAACAAGACAGATCAGAGTTCCTGACAACGGTGTTGGGCAGCAGAGGGCTGGCACTGGCACTGGGGCAGGGCTGGGGCAGGGCCAGGGCAGGGCCAGCACAGAGGTGTGCTGAGGACGGCCCTTACTTGTAGGCTCAGCTGCTGTCCCGGGAGTGTGGGCAGCACTTGGTGGAGGCGGACGACCTGTTGCAGAAGCACGGACTGCTGGAGGGGGACATTGCTGCGCAGAGTGAGAGAGTGGAGGCTCTCAACGCTGCAGCCCTGCGTTTCTCTCAGCTGCAGGGTGAGTCTGGGCATGGGGAAGGGGTGGAGACTCTCAGGACGGTGCTAATAGAGGCAATAATGAATTCTGAGAGGCAGAAGCAAGGAGTTGGTGAGCATCTGCATGGAAGTGAGGGCCACACTCCTTTAGGAAAATCATGGGGCCTGATTAGCACCCTGAGTGGGACATTGGACCACTACTCAAATTCTTCTGGCTTTGAGATTCTGCAATAACAGCCCACATTTATTGAGCATTTATGTGCTTGGCCCTTTATGGTGTGATCTCGGTGAATATCATTTTTTAAAAAACTGTGTAAGCCGGGCATGGTGGCTCAAGCCTGTAATCCCAGCACTTAGGGAGGCTGAGACAGGAGAATCGCGAGTTCAAAGCCAGCCTCAGCAATGGCGAGGTGTTAAGCAACTCAGTGAGACCCTGTCTCTACATAAAACACAAAATAGGGCTGGGGATGTGGCTCAGTGGTCGAGTGCCCCTGAGTTCAATCCCCAGTACCAAAAAAAAATTTAAAAAAAAACCAAAAAACTGTGTAAGGGGCTGGAGGTGTGGTTCAGTGGTAGAGCTCCGGCCTAGGATGCACAAGGCCCTGGGTTTGGTCCACAGCACTGCAAAACAAACACCAGAAAAACTAAAGTAATGTGTAGTCAGGGCCTGTTCAGTAGCGAGTGATAGAAACTCAATTCAGTTGGCTTAGGAGTGGTGGGAAAGGTATTAGTTTATGCAGCTAAAGTGTCCACAAAGGGATGGTTGGACTTCAGGCATGGCTGAATCCAGGAATTGTTCTTGATGCTTTTAAGATTTTCTCTGTGTCCCTAGTGTCTGTTTTCGCGTTGCTGTTGGGCAGTCCTTCTCCTTGTGCTATAAATCTGGGATCATTCAGCCTCATGTCTATAACCCAACAACTTAACAGACCTTTTCCCAATTGTTCTAGCAAAAGGTCCCAAGGACAGCTTTCATTGGCCCACTGTAGTCTATCCCTATTGCTCAGCCAATCATTGTGGCGTCAGCCCCCTCAAAGACCTGGACTGAGAAAGAGGAGGATGGGACCTCCTGGCTGGAAGCAGGGTATGCGTGCTAATGAGTGAAACCAAGACTGGCTCTAGACGGTTCCCAGTTGGGTCTTTGCATACACCATGGGAACCCTGGGGCATCTCTATAAGAGTGCTAAAGGGGCTTGTTGGTAGGATCTGGGCTTGGGTTAGGTGTTGGGGGATGATTCAATGCAGTGTATTTTACTGTGAACTGGAAGCTTCTGAGACATGGGGTAATCAGGTGGTTCTGCATCTTAATTTTCTCTTTCACTGATGAGGAAACTGAGGTCCAGGTCCAAGAGCTTGCAGGATGACAACAGAGTTTCTCACCCACCTGGGGCCACATCACATCTTTTTTTTTTTTTAATATTTTTTTAGTTGTAGATGGACACGATGTCTTTATTTTATTGCTTTGTATGTGGTGCTGAGAATCGAACCCAGGGCCTCATGCATGCGAGGCAAGCGCTCTACCACTGAGCTGCAATCCCAGCCCGCCACATCACATCTTAAGAACAAACATCAAGGTTTCCTTCCAAGTCCAGAAGAGGATATCCCCATCTTGGCTCAGCCCCCACTCACCTGCATCACACCCCCAGGGAAAGCTGTTCAGACACTCTTCTTTGTCTAAAGGATGTTTGTCCTAGGAGTCTCCTTCTGTCATTCTCCTTTTGAAATTCTAGCTCCTGGAGTCAAATAGCCTTGAGAGGCAGCACTGTGGAGTATGTGCTGTCATGGTGACTGGAGGCAGCACTGCCTGATGAGTGGTCCAGAGTGTGATCTCCTGGTTGGCCACTTGTTACCTGGTCCTCAGCAAGCTATTTCTCCCCTCTGAACCTCAGTTTCCTTGTCTATAAAATGGAATCAGTGAAGATAGTGGTCCCATAGGATGGCTATGAGGAACAAATGACTTCGTGTCAGAGTAAGGGCTGGATACATAGAAGCTGTGTTGCTTGGACTGTTGTTTAGTTGGATGCCTTGACTTTTGCAAACATAAGTGAATGTCCTATATTCTGTCTAGGGCACTGTCTCCCACATTTCTTTGACTCAGTAAGAAATACACCTACCTCCTGACCCAGAGTTTACACACACACACACACACACACACACTGATTCAGAAGTTTTATAAAACAATCCAGAACTAGCTGAGCATGCTGACACACACCTGTAATTTCAGCAACTCAGAGACTAAGGCAGGAGGATCACAAGTTCAAGGCCAGTCTCCACAACTGAGTGAAACTGTCTCACAATTCCAAAATAAATAAATAAATAAAGAGGGATGGAGATGTAGTTCAGTGGTAAAGCACTCCTGGGTTCAATCCCCAGTATTATTATTATTATTATTCAGTACTTCCCATGACCATGTATGTTGAATTCTGACTTTGTCTATTTGTTCTATTCTAATCCACTAAAGAAATGCTGGCTATGACTCATTAAATGAATTTCAGAGTTGTCTAGTTACAAACCAGCAACCCAAGAGGAAGGTGAAATATTCCAGAAAAAAAGAAAGTTGAGGTCATCATCAGGGTCCGTAGATAAGGCAACAAAGACAGGGACATGGGCTGGGATTGTGGCTCAGTGGTAGAACGCTTGCCTCGCATGCGTGAGGCACTGGGTTCGATCCTCAGCACCACATAAAAACAAATAAAATAAAGATACTGTGTCCATCTACAACTTAAAAAATATTAAAAAAAAAAAAAAAAGACTGAGAGAACCCAGGAACATGGCTTAAGAGCAAGGAAGTTTCCTTTGGCCCAGCTCCGATGGAAACACAATTTACTCTCTAATATACAAATCAGAGATGCTAGGAGTCCGTCCATCACTCAACCATATGTCACCCTGTTCGTTAGGCTGCAACTGGGCTCCACTTTGATGAACAGTGTGACCCAAGAAAGCCCTAGGCCATGTCTTCAGGGAGCTCCCAATCAGTGGGAGAGACCAAAGGGGAAATGGCAGCCCAGAGTCGTCAGGCTGGGATGGGGGAAGCAGAGAAGCCTGAGCCCAGAGGTGGTGCTCGCTCCAACCGTGGGTTTTCAAGAAAGGTCGCCTGAAGGAGGGGAGGCTTGGCAGGGCCACTGCTGAAGTCAAGCCAAGGGCAGGGTAGGTAGCCCCCACCGCACCACCTTCTTTTGGGCTCGTGCCGGACCTGGGACCCTCCCCTTCTCCTGGCCCAGGCTACCAGCCCTGCGACCCGCAGGTCATCTGCAACCGAGTGAACCACGTGCACGGCTGTCTGGCGGAGCTGCAGGAGCAGGCGTCCCGGCGTCGCGCGGAGTTGGAGGCCTCCCGGAGCCTGTGGGCGCTGCTGCAGGAGCTGGAGGAGGCAGAGAGCTGGGCGCGGGACAAGGAGCGCCTCCTGGAGGCCGCGGGCGGCGGCGGCGGCGGCACGGCAGGCGCGGCGGGTGGAGCGCACGACCTGTCCAGCACCGCGCGCCTCCTGGCGCAGCACAAGATCTTGCAGGGCGAGCTGGGCGGGCGGCGCGCGCTGCTGCAGCAGGCCCTGCGGCGTGGCGAGGAGCTGGCTGCGGCCGGCGGCGCTGTGGGCCCGGGCGCCGAGACGGTGCAGCTGGCCGGCCTGGCGGAGCGCGCGGCAAGCGCACGGCGCCGCTGGCAGAGGCTGGAGGAGGCGGCGGCGCGGCGCGAGAGGCGGCTGCAGGAGGCGCGGGCGCTGCATCAGTTTGGCGCAGACCTGGACGCACTGCTGGACTGGCTTCGCGACGCTTACCGCCTGGCAGCCGCCGGCGACTTCGGCCACGATGAAGCGTCCAGTCGCCGCCTGGCGCGCCAGCACCGCGCTCTCACCGGGGAGGTGGAGGCGCATCGCGGACCCGTGGGCGGCCTGCGGCGCCAGCTAGCAACACTGGGGGGCGCCAGCGGGGCCGGACCTCTGGTGGTGGCACTACAGGTGCGTGTGGTGGAGGCCGAGCAGTTGTTCGCCGAGGTGACCGAAGTGGCCGCGCTGCGGCGCCAATGGCTGCGGGACGCGCTCGCCGTGTACAGGATGTTCGGTGAGGTGCACGCGTGTGAGCTGTGGATTGGTGAGAAGGAGCAGTGGTTACTCGCCATGCGTGTCCCGGATTCACTGGACGACGTTGAGGTGGTACAGCACCGGTGAGCACGCGCCTATGGGACTCCTGGGTTCCTGTCCCCGGTGGGACCTCTCTGAGGTCCACATTCACACGTTCTCTCAGATGGAACCAGAGGTTCCAATCTCAGCTTCACCCTTAACTAGTTTTGTGACAATTCTGCAACTTACCTAACCTCTGAACCTATTTGCCCATTAAAATGGTGTTGGTAATAGTCCAAAGTCATAGGCTTATGATGAATAGAAAGCAAATACATACCTATGAAACACTTAGCAAATTCCTGGGGTGCAGGGAGCGTCCCACCTGCATTTGCTATTATTACTGTGAGGTTTATATTCACCTGGGGTGAAATTACCCACCTAAAGTCCTCCACAGACATTCAACCTCACCCTGCCCCTGAGACTTCCCCTGTCCCTGCACAAATGTTATCTCCAGCTAATAAAATAGCTCCAACCCTTGTCATTTTTATTTATTTATTTTTTTGGTACTAGGGAGTGAACCCAGGGGCACTTAACCACGGAGCTACATCCTCAGACCCCTTGTTACTTTTGTGTCTCTCACCTGCTATACAGGTCTTCATAGCCCTCTTCTTGTGACATGTCATACCCTGTGTGGTGGCTGACTTGGTCACCAATGTTAAATTCGTGGGTGAACAATGCTGGTTCTCCCTCTGCACCTGTCTCTCTGAGCCTCCTGTCCATCCATCCGTGCATTCAGCAGGAGTGTATTGAGTACCTGCCCCACTCCAGGTCTTGTGCTGGGTGTTGCTGGGAGCACCGGCTGCCCCTTGCTCATACTGCATCCACAGCTGCCCAGCTCTTTTATAGCAGGGAGAACTGTGCCCAGTTTAAAAAGATCTCCCAGGCTGCCATGTGGAGGGAGGGGCGGAGGGGGTGAGAGGAGTCCGGGAACCTAGAGAAGCAACTGGGTTGGGGATTCAGATGGCAAGGACAGGCCTGGATAGAAGGAGGAGGCCAAGAGGACAAGCCATGGGCTGATAGGCTAGGTCATTGCCCAAAACAAAGCCCAGGGGTCAGATCTAGGGGATAGTGGGACTGTTCCCTAGCTGGGGACCCAGAGGAAGACCAAGATTGTGGGGAGATGTTGTGACAGGTTGAATCACAGTAGGGATGAGAGCCCTAGGGAGGTATTTAAGGTTGCAGACACTTTCACAGGGAAGAAGGTTGAGGTTGAGGGTGAGATGTGGAGGTCATGGATTCAGGGGCTTGGGTGGAGCCTGGGGATGGGTGAGATGGCCCCAGGGAAGTGTAAGGGAAAGCCTGGGGACCCAGGACAGAGTGCTGATAAATCTAACATTTAAGCAGTCAGTAGAAGAGGAGGAGCCAGCAAAGGAGCCTGAGAAGTGAGGCCGTAGAGCTAGGAGCAGGAGCAGGAGAAGGCGGTTTCATTCAAGCCAAGAAGTGGCAGGTCCCTGAGGGCCAGGCCTCTGAGCACCTCCATCTTCCTGCAGATTCGAAAGCCTGGACCAAGAGATGAACAGTCTGATGGGCCGTGTCCTGGATGTGAACCACACGGTCCAGGAGCTAGTGGAAGGGGGTCATCCCAGCTCAGATGAGGTGCGCTCCTGCCAGGACCACCTCAACAGCAGGTATGTGGGGCTGGGGCTGGAAGTCCTTCTGGGTATCTCATACCAGTCACTCAATCATAGAAATCAAAGATGTGTGATTTCAAACCCCTGAGATGTTAATGGCCACCTGATAAATCAGCAAAATTTTGAAAAAAACAAAAGGGCAATACCCAGTGAAATGACAATAGAATACATTTCAGTGGATTGCTAACTGATTTGTTCAGAAAGGATTTATTGTATATCCACTATCTATCTGCCAGGAGTTTTCCCAAGCACTTTAGATACCTTGTTTTATCTCCCAGTATCCCAATTTCCATAGTAAAGCTTCAGAATTTAGAACTCTTTAAGAACAGTAACAAAGTAATCTTTTCGACCAGCAATTCTCTCAGTGTGAGTGGGGTTCATAGATGGAAATGCAGATCTGAAGAGGTGAAATCCAGCCAAACATGGTAGTGGATGCCTGTAGTCTCCGCTACTTGAGAAGCTGAGGCAAGAAGATCACATGATCCCAGAAGTTCTAGGCCAGCCTGAGTAACAGAGTGAGATCCAGTCTCAAAACAAATAAACAAACAAACAAAAAACCCCAAAGAAGTGAAATCTTCATCAAAGATCAATCTAATCAGTAGGACTCAAACCCAATTATGTCTGAATCCAAAGCTGGAGTTCTTTACCACATTTATTCCTCCCAGCAATCCTATGTGATAGAAATTATCCCATGTAAATGTGGCTCAGAGAGATGAAAATACTGGCCCAATGTCTGACTACAGAGACTGCTTTTTTTTTTTTTTATTCTGGTGCTAAGAATGGAACCCAGGGCCTCGCACATGCTAGGCAAGTGCTCTACCACTGAGGTAGGCCCTATCCCCCTAAGACTGCTCTTAACTGCTGTCTTGTAAAATCCCAGTATCAAGAAATTTAAAAACCTCTGTAGCTTTGACAGTCCCACAGCATCAGGACCTAAAAATATAGCAACAATTCTAAATTACAGTATTTAGTGAGATCTATTTGCCAAGTGTTAGCCACATGCTCTCATCGAACATGAGACTTTATTGTACCCATTTTCCAGATGAGAAAACTGAAGATCAGAGAGGGAAATTATGTACCCAAGGTCATGTGGCAAATCTGGCCAGAACAGAACTTGAACTCAAGATTTAGAGTCCTAATCTCTGCCCTTTTGGTGTGTCCATTCTAGAGAAGACAGTTAAATAAAGTAATAAATAAACAAGATATTTAGAGAACAGTAAAGATATTTAGAGAACAGTAAAGTTTTATGGAAGACAGGTAGTGACGTGGTAGAGCATGCCAGGGATTTGGTGGCGGGGAGGCAAGAGAGGGCACAGAATATTCTAGACATCAAGCATAGCCTAGGCAAAGGCCCTGAGGCAGAAAAGGACTGCATGTCTTCCCAGAGATTATCCTTGCTCAATAATAGTAGCCAACAAGTCCTGTTATAAGCATTTCCTAAACTGCAGCTCATTTGACCCTTACAGCATCCCTCTGAGGTAGATGTTGTGTTCAATAGCTGTCAACCCTGATGTTGTAAGCCACCACATTCTCACACTCTGGCCTCAGAGCCCCTTTGCTCTCACAAAAAAAAACCACTGAGAACCCAAATAGCTTGTTTCAGTGACTTAAATTTAAGAATATGTACCATATTAAAACTTAATGCTGAGAAATTTTAAACTATTGTCCTTAAAAATTAATAAACCTGTTTTGTGAGGAATACTGGGGATTGAACCCAGGAGTATTGTGCCACTGAGCTACATTCCCAGTCTTTTTTATTTTTTATTTTGAGGCAGGGTCTCACTAAGTGACTAAGTGAGGGTCCTGCTAAGTGACCGGTCCTGGCCTCCAACTTGCCATCCTCCTGCTTCAGCCTCCTGAGTAGCTGGGATTACAGGCATGCACCACCCCACCCAGTTATAATAAATAATAAATAAATCTATTTTTGTTTTTCTAATACTGGGAATGGAACCTTGGGGCATGCTAGGCAAGTGTTCTACCTCTGGGTCACACCCCTGGCCCTAAAAAGTAACAGTGTTTCCGCTTTAGGTTATTTTGTATCTCACAGAAAATATAGTGAAAAGAGTGGGATTGTTTTGTGCTTTTACAAATCTCTTTAATGTCCGGCTTGAGAGAAAGACGCTGGGCTCTCAGGGCTGATTCTGTATTCATTCTCTGACATGCCGCCTCTGGAAGACTCTGCAGAACACCGGGAGAGGAGAGGGAAATGGCAGTAGCGTCCTGGTATAATTGTGGTATAACCACGAAGACCGTAGGACCCCTCTCATATCACACGTTGAGAACCGCTGCTCTAAACAAATGTGCAGGGTGGGGTTCATTTTACGACAGAAACTGGGGCTCAGTGTGAGAAAGCGGCGTTCCAAGGTCACACGATGGAATCCAGGCCAGGGACTGGATTCCACCGTGAGTGGCTGGGTCTTCCGCGTCCAAGAGGAGTCCCTGTCCTCCTCAAGTTGTCCTCTTTCCCCTGGACAGGTGGAACCGCATCGTGGAGCTGGTGGAACAGCGCAAAGAGGAGATGAGTGCGGTACTGCTGGTGGAGAACCATGTGCTAGAGGTAGCCGAGGTGCGCGCCCAGGTGCGCGAGAAGCGGCGAGCGGTGGAGAGCGCACCCCGCGCTGGCGGCGCCCTGCAGTGGCGCCTCAGCGGCCTAGAGGCTGCTTTGCAAGCGCTCGAGCCGCGCCAGGCAGCCCTCCTGGAGGAGGCAGCCCTGCTGGCCGCGCGCTTCCCGGCTCAGGCGACACGGCTTCACCAGGGCGCGGAGGAACTAGGTGCCGAGTGGGGCGCGCTGGCCAGCGCAGCTCAGGCCTGCGGCGAGGCGGTGGCGGCGGCCGGGCGCCTTCAGCGTTTTCTGCACGACCTGGACGCTTTCCTGGACTGGCTAGTACGCGCCCAGGAGGCGGCGGGCGGTGGTGAGGGGCCCCTTCCCAGCAGCCTGGAAGAAGCGGACGCGCTGCTGGCGCGCCACGCTGCGCTCAAGGAGGAGGTCGACCAGCGCGAAGAGGATTATGCGCGCATTGTGGCGGCCAGCGAAGCGCTGCTAGCGGCAGACGGCGCTGAGCTGGGTCCAGGCCTGGCGCTTGAAGAGTGGCTGCCACACCTTGAAGTTGGCTGGCACAAACTGCTCGGCTTGTGGGAGGCGCGCAGGGAGGCGCTGGTCCAGGCGCATGTCTACCAGCTCTTCCTGCGCGATCTACGCCAAGCACTTGCGGTGCTGCGCAACCAGGTGCTCGCTGGCGGTGCTCTGGGGTGGGCACCCAAGGCCTCGGGAGATTGCGGGGGCAGGATGCTTGGGAGGTGTGATTGCTGGGACCACTGGGCTCATGGCTTATTTGAGATGGGTGGGAGTTGAGGGGTAGCCATTTATCCGAAAGAATGGATTTTGGATCATCCAGTGTGAGTACGTGGGGCATGTTAACAGTTTGAGGTTCATGTTGAGTGGGATGGCTTGGGACTTACGGGAGGTGAGAGTTTGTGGGCGCAAATGAGTAGTGCATTTGGATATTTATTGGCATGGCTCCCGGATTTGTGGGTTATGTGGAAGGAAATAAGAGTATGAGGTGAGAGTTAAATAGAGTTCAAAGATGATCTAGGGTAGATAACAAAGGATTTGGATTACGGAGGTAGGTAGCAAGCTGAGAGGTTAGGAGAGTCAGTAAATGATTGTGGATCATATGGTTATGGGTGCCCAAGTTAGCAAATTATCCTCATTATTGGGAATGACAACGGTGGGTTCTCTGGAGAGAGTGACTAGCTTAAGGAACTAAGTGTTGTGGTTATCTGGGGACAGCTGTTCCAGTTTGGGGATCATCTGGGATTGAGGATTTGGGCAATAGAACACCCAATTTTCAGATTGTCCAAAAGGAAGTACCCCAATGTTTGGGGGTGATCTTAGAGAGGTGACCACCTGTGCTGGTTATCTAGGCAATGCTGACCCTCACGGGGACACATTGTGAAGGTGGTGGGGGGAATGCCAGACATTGCTTGAATCATGAGGTTATTAAATATGAAGCATTTCTGATTCACTCATCAGTTAGAGAACTAACCCCAGAGAGGGCAAGACTGTCCTGGAGGCCACACAGCTCCCAATTTAGTCCTCATCAATTAACCAAGAATTCTCTGATGAACTGGGGATGTGGCCTAGTGGTAAGATGCCTGCCTAGCATGCACAAGGCCCTGGGTTCCATCTCTAGCACAGCCCGAAACAAAACACGCCCACAAAAGTTTCCCAAGTGTTGTTTCTGTGCCAGGTACTATCTTTGCACTGGGCACATCTCAGTTGGTAGAGTGCTTGCCTAGCATGCACAACGTTCTGGGTTCATTCCCCAGCACCACCCGAAAAAAGAAAAGAAAAGAAAAAAGAAATCACAAAATCCCACTCTCATAGGGCTGACATTCAAGTGCTGGGGAGGGGACAGTAAATAAGCAATGCCTACACAACATTACATCAGGTGTATGCTAGGAGAAATAAAGTAGGGTAAAGGGGCTGAGTGGGATGGGCACTGATAGTTTGGGCAGGGTGGCCAGAGACCTGAAGAAAGGAAAGGTGCCAGCCACAGGGGTATCTGGAGGGACAGACTACCAGGGAAAGGGACCAGCATGAGCAAAGGCCCTGAGGTGGGACCATGCCTGGCACGTTCCATACCAGCACGGCGAAGGCGTAGAGTGGCAAGTCAGGCTGGCAGCCTCTCCAGGTTCTGGAATGGAGTGGGGCTGACTTGTGTATCCCTCCGCCTTCCCAGGAGGTGGCGCTGTCTGGTGTGGAGCTCCCAGGCACGGTGGAGTCAGTAGAAGAGGCGATAAAAAGGCACCGGGATTTTCTCACTACGATGGAGCTGAACCAGCAGAAGATGCAGGTGGCGGTGCAGGCGGCCGAGGGCCTGCTGAGGCAGGGCAACGTCTACGGGGAGCAGGCCCAGGAGGCAGTGGCCCGGCTGCTGGAGAAGTAGGTCCCCCAGACCCCAGGGCCATAGAAGGTGGGGTCTTGGCACAGGGGAGGAGGGAGGTAGACCAGGATCCGCCTCCTTCCCATCACAGTTTCCTGCTTTAATTCCATACGGTCTTAGATTTCATTGAAACGGATATTTTGTGACAAGATAACAGGAAGTTGTAAACTGGAAAGATGGAAAGGATATGCAATGCGAGTTTCTCTCCAAAGCTTGCCCTCAGCACGGGGACATCCGGACCTATGGTTAAAATGTGAACTCATTAGCTGGGCACCGGGATGCATGCCTGTAATCCCAGCGACTTCACAAGCTGCAGGCCAGCGCCAGCAATTTAGGGAGACCCTGTCTCAAAATAAAAAAGGCCTGGAGATGATGCTCAGTGTAGAGCACCCCTGAATTCAATCCCCAGTACTGCCTCCCTTGGAACCCCCAGACCTCTCCAGATCCCATAACTAGAGACCAGACTCGGTGTGGGTTCCAGCTTTCCAGATTGGATGCCGATGTCCCCTGCCATATTGGCTGTCAAATATTTTGACTATGCTCCTGCCTGGCCCCAGGCACCCAGTTCTCTAGGAAGCACCCAGAGTGTGTCCTTGTGTTCTCTTCCACTCTTCTCTTGTACCTTATCTCTGCTTATTCACCATCTGTCACTACAGCCCTTTCTGTCCTTGCATTAACCAAGCAAATTCGTTTATTGAGCATCTACTGTGTTCCAGACACTATTTTAGGCCTGAACAAACAGTACCACTGCTTCTCCCAAATCCCCACCCTCCCAGAGAGAACTTCCTAGAATCTCCTCAGACTCAGCTCTTTATTTCTTGTCACTATCAATTTTTCTTGTCCCCTGGTGGCCCCAGATTTATCTTCTCTGTGGCATGATCCAGGCTGTAAGAGGGCCCAGTGCCCCTCCTGTCTGCCTGTCTTCTGATGGCAAATGAAGATTATCACTTCATTCCAACACTCATGGACCTGAGCTCCTTTTCTGTTTCATGCATTCTTCCCCCCAAATGCCTCCGAGATAAGGCTGGAGGAATCTAAAGGACACTGTTATGGGGATCCTAGCTCTGAGATTTCAAACGTGTCCTCTAGGCTCCCCTTTCCAGCCCCAGATCATTCCTTCCTTTGACCCACATTGCTTGGTCACCTGCATATGCCAGGCTCTGCAGAATGAGCAGGAGAGGCCCAGGAGACTGTCCTTCCTTCCTTCCCAGTCATTCATTAATTGCTCCTTTCATCTTTCTGCTTATTCACTTTCTCTTCAATCAGTTAAACACACTGAGCCCCAGCCCTGTGTGTGGCAGCACGTGGTGCACAACCTGGGAGATTCCGGGTGAGTCACTCTCTCTTGCACCTCAGATCCCCAAGGACCTGGCCCAGCCCAGTGTATGAGGCCTCTTTCTTAGTTACAAATTTTGCCCATGAGGTTCAGAGAGGAAGTAGCTTGCTCCAGGTTCCAGCCAGGATGTGGCACGGCCACTGTTGCTTTCTCAGCATCATGGAGAGGAGGATGTTTCCTCATCTCTAGGACTGCTGTGTGACAGTCTGGCAGGTAAAGGCCTGGAGGATTGGCTACGGATCAATTTCAGAGGCATTTCCTATTTCCTGGCCTCTGAGCTGAGCGCTGGCAGGAGGCAGTATATCTTTCACTTGCTCCTCTCAGCCCCTTCCTGCTACTTCCCATCTGCCTCTGGGTCTCTCTAGAAGTGTCTACCACACACTGTCTTTTTTCCCTTCCCTTCCCTTCCCTTCCCTTCCTCTCTTTCTTTTTTGGTACTGGAGATTGAACTCAGGGGCACTCGACCACTGAGCCACATCCCCAGCCCTATTTTGTGTTTTATGTAGAGACAGGGTCTCACTGAGTTGCTTAGCGCCTCGCTGTTGCTGAGGCTGGCTTTGAACTCGCGATCCTCCTGTCTCAGCCTCCCTAAGTGCTGGGATTACAGGCGTGCACCACCGCGCCCGGCTTGTCTGTTCATTCTTGTGTCTGTTTCCTGCCCACCCCATTTCTTTCTTTCTTTTTTTTTTAATTTTTTTTAGTTGTAGATGGATACAATGTCTTTATTTTATTGCTTTGTATGTGGTGCTGAGGATCGAACCCAGGGCCTCACGCATGCGAGGCAAGCGCTGTACCGCTGAGCTACAGCCCAGCCCCCCACCCCATTTCTGTTTCCCTCCATTTGCATATCTTTCTTCTCTTCTGCTTCTCTTAGGCACTGTATTTTTTTTCCCCTCTCTCCTCTCTGCCTCTGGGTCTCTCCTTCCTTTTTTCCAGCATCCATTCATTCAGCAAAGAAATGCTGAGCACCTACTATGTGTCGGGCCCTTTTCTACGCATGGACATTCAGTGGTGAACAAAACAGACAGAAATCCCTGCTCTCATGAAGGTGCCACCCCACTGTGGGAGAAGGACAAGATAAAAAGGAACATACACAGTGTGTTAGTGTCAAGGTGCCAAGGAGAGAACTGAGGAAAGAAAGCCAGAAAGTGTCAGGGAGTGGTCAGGAGGGATATATCAAAGACGGTGGCATTCGACTACACAGTGGGGAAAGACCATTCCAGGCAGAGGCAGCTAGTGCCAGGCCCTGAGCTGGGAGCAGCTCGTTCAAGACATAACAAGGAGGCTACCAGAGTCATGGCAGAGTGGGTGGGGGGAGAGTGGGAGGAGTGGGCAGGGTGTGAGTGTGTGTGTGTGTGTAACATATGTAAGGCCTGCAGGGCCCAGATGGGCCAGGAGGGAGACCTGGGAAGGACAGTCTCAATCTTTTTTTTTTTTTTTTGGTACTGGGGATTGAACTCAGGGGCACTCGACCACTGAGCCACATCCCCAGCCCTATTTTGTGTTTTATGTAGAGACAAGGTCTCACTGAGTTGCATAGCGCCTTGCCATTGCTGAGGCTGGCTTTGAACTCGCGATCCTCCTGTCTCAGCCTCCCTAAGTGCAGGGATTACAGGCGTGCACCACTGTGCCCGGCTCTACAGTCTCATTCTTTTGCTCTCTTTTCTCTTTGCCTGGGGGAGAGAGAAGGCAACAGGCCAGGCATGAACCCAAGCTGATACGGGATGACCTTGTACCCTCAGGCCTTTTGGGCACTTGATGTTGCACTTCAGCAGGAAGCCAGGCTTCCTGAAGCGGGGGTGCTGGGGCCCAGGTCCAGTCTGGCCAGTTCACTGAGGTCAAGGACCTCCCTGGGAGTACATTACCCCCGCTTCCCTGTGGTCGCCATGCTGCCTGTCCCTCTGCTCTTCACTTTCCTCTCTGGTGCCCGCCAGGTCTGTCTGTCTGTCTGTCTGTGAGGCTGTATCTTTACTGGTGGCATTTCGCCACCTCTCTACCTGTTCCTCTCTGAGTTCTCCCTGCCCTGACTCCCTCTGCCGCTTTCTCTCCCTCTGCCTCCTTCTCGTTTTCATTGTCTAAACTCTATTTCTCTGTCCATCTCTGCCATCTCCTCCTCCAGTTCTTTCACTGTCCTTCCCTAGTCTCTCATTCTCTGGCTCTTTCTCTTTGTCCATGTCTCTCTGGGTCTTTGTCAGTAATTCCCTCTTGAGGTCTCTGCTTATCTATTTGTCTTTGGTCCTGCGTCTGTGAGTGTATGTCTGTTTGTCTCTCACACTTGGTCTTTGTTTCTTCACATATGTCTGTCTCTCTGGCATCTCACAGCCTCAATTTCTCTGTGTGTGTGTGTGTTGCTGGAAATGGAACCCAGGGTCTCCATAAGCTAGGCAAGCACTCTACCTTAGCCCCTGTCTCTGAGTATCTCCTACTTGGTCTCAAGATCTGTTATCCCTGGGCCTCTGTCTACCTATTTCTATCACTTTCTATGCAGATGTCCATCTCTTTCTCTCTCCCTCTCTTTCTGTCTTTCTCTGGTCCTGTCACTGGCTCTGTCCCACTAATGTTTCTTTGCCTTTCCCCACGTTCCCACCTTGGTCTCTTCTTCCCTTCTCTTCCACACCCCTACCCAACCTGCTGCCCTCGTGGTCCTGCTGCCAGTGCCCCCCTCTACCTGGGCCTCTCCCCAGCCCTTCTCTCCCCATCCCCAGGAGCCAAGAAAATCAGCTACGGGCTCAGCAGTGGATGCAGAAGCTACACGACCAGCTTGAGCTGCAGCACTTCCTCCGAGACTGCCACGAGGTAGGACCTCTAGCTGTGCTGGGGACAGAGATGCCCCCTTTCAAAGGGAGAGAACTGCTTCCAGGGAGACGTGGGGGGCGGGGACGCCCCGTCTAAGTGGGTCGCGGTGCGATGTTCACTCTCTGCCGCCAGGAGGCGCGCAGGGCTGGGTTTCAATGCGCATGCTTCACAGGTTCCTGCCCGCCTACGCGGGCTCTTGGGGGGAAAGGGAGGGGCCCCAGGCGCCCCTGGCAACGGCGTGCGTCCGCGCCAGCGGGTCCCGCGGGGACGAGCGCTGATCTCACCTTTCTCTCCAGAGATCTATGAGAAGCGCTCTGCTCCAAGAAAGGGGCAGAGTGAGGTGACAGTAGGGGTTGGAGCCTCTGGAATTTGGGAGTGGACCAGCTGCCAGGAGCACTTCTGTCACAGATAATCCTGAACAATGCCTTCATCCTTTAAAGGTCTCCAGGATCAAGCTCTCCTTAGGGATGATCTACACACACACACACACACACACACACACACGCACGCACACACGTAGGGATGGGCCCAAATCAGAGATGGTCCAAGCTCCCTTCCCCAGTGGAGTTGGTTCAGGAGCCTCGCTGCTTTCCCCTCCTTCCAGGACACTCCATAGACACCGTTCTGGACTCCAACCACATTAGATGGCCCACTAACCATTTTCTTAACTCCACGAAAAGAGGTAGGCCTGCCCCCAAGTTCCTCTATCTGTGTGACCCAGGATCATCTCCTCCCCTCATGATGACACAGGAACCAAGTTTCCTCCAACCAAAGATGGTTCAGAAACCAGATCCCTGCCCTCTTCCCACCCTAACTAAAGATGGTTTGCCCCCTCCATGTTTAACCCCCACAGGAGATTATTCTCCCCAGAAATGAAAGACACTAGAACCTCCACACCCCTCCCCCGTAGCCGAGGTAGGCCAGGATTCAAGTTCATTAGAGCTGAGTCCAGGAATCCCATGTTCGCTCTCCTTCCCATTGAAGACTATTCTGAACCCAAGTATAAGAGGTGCTCCGGGTCTTCCCTCCCACACTCCCTACCCCCATAGGGTGGCCAGAAACTTGAGCCTCATCTCCCATTAGAGATGGTTCAGGAGGCCTCCACCTCTTCACAGTTCCCACCCTCACATAGCTGAGGTAGTCCGGGACTCGAGCCCCCCTCTCGCCATTAGTTCAGGGGGCCCCCCTCGCCATGAGATTATTCTGGGCCACGGAGCAATGATCTGAGATGGCGCAGAAGTACCCCCAACCCGAATTTCGGAGAGGATGTTGATTCCTCCTCCACCCCCAACCAGGGCCCGGCAAAGAGGCGGGCATGGAGGCAGGCAGGGGGCGCGCGCGGGCGGGCGCGCTGCCGCGGCGCGGGGGCGAGGGAGGGGGCGCGCGTCCGCCGGAGCCTCAGCTGTCGCCGCCGCCGCCGCTGCCGCCGCCGTCGCAGTGGAGGGGCGAGTGCCCGCCCGCCCGCCGCAGGGACACCCCGCCAACGCCTCCGCAGCTTCAGGTCTCGGGGGCGTCAGGGGAAGGGGCTGGCGCGCGCCCCCGCCGAGATGGGCGGGGGAAGGGGCTGGGGCGCGTGCTCGCCCGCCGGGGCCGCGGAGGGAGGGAGGGAGGGGCGGGGGCGGCGCGGGGGCGGGCCGGGCCGACGGCGGGACCCCCGCCCTGGGGGAGGGGCAAGGACCGCGGGAGCTGTCCGCGGTGCTGGTGCTGGCAGGACTGAGGGGCCGACCCCCGGGGAGGGAAGAGCAAGAGGGAGGACTTCCAAGGCTACTCCTAGGGTAGTCTGGATTTGCTGTGGGGGTCGAGGGCGTCTCAGACTGTAGGGTGCACTTCTCTGAGTAATGACAGGGGTCTGATATTTGCCCTGGGACTGGGGGATTCTCCGTCTTTGGGGCTTGTATTCCTGGTTCCTTAGAGGTCTGTCAGTCTTGAATGTTGGGGGCTAGTCACTTTTGGGGAGCTATTCTTTGGGCTATGAAAGTCTTGGATTTGCTCCAGGCCCGAGGGGCTCTGACTTGGGGGAGGTTCCTTGGTTGTTGGGGAATCAGGCTTTGCCCTCAGTGATGAGAGGGGGCAATTTCATTTGGGGGGTGTACCGTGAGGACAGGGTACCATCTCCTTTAGGGGATTTGCCTTCGCTGTGGGCTGTGGTTGCCATTGGACTTTTCCTTGGTGTTGGGAACCTGTGAATTGAGTTCCGGAATTCAGCATTTGATTTGGCGTGTGCATGTGTGTGTGTGTGTGTGTGTTATATGAGGGAGTGTGAAGCTGTCCTGGACCCCTGGGGAGCCCTTGCTCCCAGGATATGGGGTGGGGTTTAGCCAGCTTAGGGTTTGTCCTTGGCTATGACTGCATTTGCCTCCGGAGACTGCTGAGCTGGAGTCTGGTTTTTTTTTTTTTTCCAAGAGGGAGGAGGAGTATCTTGTGACTGGAGTGGGGAGGAGAAGAGGGAGGAGCAAACTGTCCCAGGTGCCAGGTTTGGTCATGAGTGGGGAGATTCTGGCTTGGGTAACAAGTTTTTCCTTGATAGGGAGGAGGTTCAGAAAGCAGCACTGTGATTGGTCCTGTTGGAGGTAGTGACAGGAGCCACTCTTAGTGCTTGCATTTTGGATGATTGGTTTTGTTGGTGGACAGAAGGACTAGAAACTAGCTCTAGTTTGGGGGGGTTGTCTTGGGAGGTTTGATCTGATCCACACTGGGGAGTCCAGGGCTAGATTTTGGGATAGGCAGGTTCTGTGATCTGAAAGCATCCTTGTTACTCATGTTTGGGGAATTGGCTTAGGTTAGAAGCTTGAGCTGGTCATGGTTTGGGGAACTGTGGTCTTAAAGTCCTAGGGCTAGATTTGGAGAGCACTGTGTACTCATTAGGGGTACTGGATCTTAATTTTAGGAGATGGTTCTACTCCAGATGGGAAGGCTGGTTTCTGAGGGAGCTAGGTTTGGTAATAGTTGGGAAGTTGTTCTGGGAGTTGATCTGGCCATGATGGAGGGCTGAGGCTGGATGTGGGAATTTCAATTGATACTCTCAGGAATGGGTTGAGGATCTTGAATTGGTCCTTATTAGGGTGGCTAAGACTGAGTTGAAGGGTCTAAGTTTTACTATGAGTGGCCTGAGGCTGAATGGAAGGTTAGCTAAATTAGATTTGCAGAGCTTATCTTGGGGGTTGATTTCCCCCCAGTAATAGGATGCCAACTGACTCAGGAATCCCACTTGGGGGCTTGTGAGGCAGAGGAACACTGACCACAGGACAGAAGAGCCACAGGATTTTGTGTTTGGGGGCCTCCCATTCATCTTCCACCCAAGAAGAGCTTAAGTTGCCCCCCTCCAACACAAAGGCCTCACTTGCAAAAGTTTTTCCATTTCTTCCTCCTCCCCTCACTCTCCACCCCAGCAGCCCAGGACCTGAACCTGGGACTTCCTAGAGGGGATAGGGGACTGTGCCAGGGTGGCGGGGGGACCAGCTGAGCCCTCCTACCCTGCCCTGTATAGCTGGATGGCTGGATCCATGAGAAGATGCTGATGGCGCGGGATGGTACTCGAGAAGACAGCCACAAGCTGCATAAACGATGGCTCCGGCACCAGGCATTCATGGCCGAGCTGGCTCAGAATAAGGAGTGGCTGGAGAAGATCGAAAGGGTGAGGATGTGAGGGGCCTCTCTGTCCATCCCACATGCTGGAGGCCTCCAGGGAACTCACGAGTCACCTCCTACACCCTCTGCTGCTGTCCAGCTGGCCTCACACCCCTGAACTGGTTCAAGCCCTCTTCCTATCTGCTCCAAGCTATGTGACTTAAAGTGATTCATGTAACCTCTCCAAACCTCAGTTTGCCTATCTGTAAAATGGCCAGATCTCTTCTAAATGGCACTGATAGCCTCCTGTTTGTTAACTCTTTTACCCATCCTTATGACCTATTCCGCCAGACTTCCTTCTACACCACTTATAGTATCTAAGATAGAAGGTCAAGGGGACAGGCTGGATCATTGCCTGGGCAGTGAGCTTTGAATTCTGTCATTCCTGGGTTCTAACCTTTTGCTAGCTGTGAGGCCTTGGATAATTGTGTTAACTTCTTTGAGCCTCAGTTTAGTCTTCTGCAAACTTAAGGAAATAATAAATTAGCTACTTCTTAGGGATTTTGTGTACATAAAGTGCTTAACCCAAAGCTAGGCATCTAGGAGCTATAGTTACTGTGGTGGTGTTAGTTTTTATTTTGTTTTTTGGTACTGGGAATGGAACCCAGGGCCTTGTGCATGTTAGGTGAGCACTCTTTCACTGAGATATTTCTTCTTCTTCATATTGTTATTTTGAATGTGTAATATATGTAGGTCTGGGCCAACAAGGTGCTTGAGTTTTAGAGGCCCAAAGAGATTTTATTTTTTCTTGAAGCTTCAGCTCCCAGAATTTCTCCCAACTCTAGCTGAATCCCTAAGCCTGCAGCTCTAGTTATCCCAACTCCTCTAACTCAGACATACACACTCAGATTGGCCTTAAACAGCCATTGATACCCTATAAATGGTAGCACCTAGCAAAGCCAATCTTCTTGACTTTGAGTTTAATGGAAGTTCATTCTCTCCCTCTGCGTCTCTCACTCTATTTTCTTTCTCTTTCTGTCTCTCCTGTCTTATGGTTCTCTCCCCATGGTCCTGACTGTCCATGCATGTCTCTGTGTCTGTCACACTCTGCTTTTTGGTCTCTCCCTGTCCCCTTCCCATGGCTGTGTTGGTGTCCCTCTGACTCCCTCCTCTTATCCCTGATTCTTTCTTATCTTTGTTCCTTGATTCCCTCCATCTCTGGGCCCATCTCTGTATTCATGCTTCTGTCTCTAACGTCCTGCCTCTGTCTCTCTCCCCATGTATCTTTCTGTGTCCTGTTGCCCCCCATTTCCCTGTCCCTTCCCATCACCCACTCCTCTCTCCTCACCTTCAACTGTCTGCTTACTTGGGGCAGGAGGGCCAGCAACTGATGCAGGAGAAGCCAGAGTTGGCGGCCTCTGTGCGGAAGAAGCTGGGTGAGATCCGGCAGTGCTGGGCAGAGCTGGAGAGCACCACACAGGCCAAGGCCCGACAGCTCTTTGAAGCCAGCAAGGCGGACCAGCTGGTGCAGAGCTTTGCTGAGCTGGACAAGAAGCTCCTTCATATGGAAAGCCAGCTGCAAGATGTGGACCCTGGTGGGGACCTGGCTACCGTCAACAGCCAGCTCAAGAAATTGCAGGTATGGATAGGCTGGCCAGATGGGGGCTCCTTGCACCGCTATGGGGTAGGCAAGGGTCAAACTCCGCCTGAGACACTTCAAACTGAGAAGATTTAATGCAGGAGTTTATTTCAAATGTGTAGAAGGGGCTGGAAGAGCAGAAAGGGAATACCAAGGCAATCCAACTAATAGTAACTGTTGGAAGCATCCACTCCTTACCTGGACCTGGGGCACAAAGGAAAGAAGCAGGATTTACAGCCAAGAAGTGATGGGTGAATAACCAGCACACTGAAGGTTTCTCATGATCCTGGCCCTATTTTATGAGGGGAGAGACAAAGGTCCAGAGGTGGGGGAGTGGCTTTGCACAGGATCGTGCCACATAGTGGAGAGCTTCGTAACCTGTCAGTCCTATGGGCTGAGTCCTCACTGACCACTCTCAGCAATCCTAGGGGATTGATACTATTATTAGCTATATTTTACCAATGAGGAAACAGGCACAGAAGGTGAAAAGCTTGCCCCTATGACTGACAGTCACAGCTTGGTGGCTGGTTGATGCCCAGGACACGATGGTCTGACGTGGAATGATGGCTTGATGTGTGAATGCAGGTGTTGTTCTCACCTCCCAAAGTGTGCTGGCTCCAGACTTTATATGCCAGGAGCAATGCCTGACTGTGGCCAGGGAGAAACTGAGGCCCTGAGAGGTGGACTTCCTTGCCTAGGGTAGTAGTGGCAGAGCTCTGATTCCAATCCAGGTCTCTCAGGTTTTTTTTGTTTTTTTTTATGTAGTTGTAGATGGACAGCGTGCCTTTATTTTATTTGTTTTTATGTGGTGCTAAGGATCAAACCCAGTGCCTCACGCATGCAAAGCAAGCACTCTGCCACTGAGCTAGCTATAGCCCCAGCCCTGGTCTCTCAGTTCTTTACTGTACCTTTTAGAGGTGCCTCTACACTGTTCAGCTTAGAAAGCACTTGGCATAGAGTGTACCAAAAATAAAAAATAAAAATAAATTTTAAAAAACTGAAGTATGCCTGTAATCACAGCGACCTGGGAACCTGAGGCAGGAGGATCACAAGTTTGAGGCCAGTCTAGGCAACTTAGATCTTGCCTCAAAATAAAAAATAGAAGGGTTGGAATAGCTAAGTGGTAGAATGCCACTGGGCTCAATCTCCCTACCATAAAAAAGAAAAAAAAAAACCCACAAATAGACTGATAATGAAAGCATAAGCCACTGATTAGTATTTATTTATTCATTTATGCATCAAATATTTATTAGGCACCCACTGGTGTTGGAATACAGCAGGAGATAAAATGTATGAAAGGACACTGGCCTCATGGGTCTCATGTACTGGTGGGGAAGACAGACAAAAAAGTGAAGAGAAAAACAGACCTGAATACGGTGGCCTGTGAGGTCAGGACTTGATACACTGGGGTTCTCACATCTTTGCCTCCTCCCTTAGATCTTCAAAAGAGCCCTTGTGTGTGTGGATTAGACCTATTGATATTCACCATATAAACAGAGAAAACAGAAATGTTCTAGTTATTGATTCACTTTAAAACCATTTAAAATCTACCACATTAATCTCAATAGCCCTCTTTCATGAACAAGTACTCTATTTTCTAAACCAAAATAAAAAAGATAGTGAGAAGATTGGCTTTTCCACATTTGCAACTTGCAGGTCTAGATTAGGAGAGCTCTCCAGCCCGCTCCTAGTCCGTGGTTACCACCTTGGTCATTTGGTCTCTGAGAAACCCCGCTGTATACTCAGAGAGAATGAGAATGCTACAGTCCAATAACACCTTAGTAATTTTATCAAAATAGCTATAACATTGAAGAAGCCTGGAAAATATCTTGAGAATCCCCAGGGTCCCCAGACCACAATTAGAGAACTATGAACCCCTCTCTCCTAGCTGCAGCCCAGCCAGGGAGGTTCTGTTATCCTCAGGTACCCTTGAGAAAGCCACAGCACAGAAAAGATCCATGACTACCTCAAGGTCACACAGTGACCAAGTAGTTCAATACCATGTTTAGTTTGTGTCCATCCTTCTCTCTTGATACTCCCAGACCACAGCGGGAAACTGTAATGACCCTCTCACTGGCCTGAGACATCAATCATACTGAGGTGTGGACCCCACCGGCTGCACAGGCAATGGACATGCAGGGGTGACTCAGACACAAGTTTGCTCTGAGGGAATCGCCCAGAATGTTGGCAGAGATGAGAGTGACCAGTGGTCCAGGTGGTCAGACAGAGGAGAGTGCAACCAGAAAAAAGCAGCTGAAGACCACGGGACGAGAGCTTGGGCAATGGAAACAGACAGACTGGGGTTCCCATCCCAGCTCTGGTGCATGCTCTGTCCTTTCCTGAGCCTCATCTGCCACCTTAAGGATTATATCTGTGTGGGCTTCCCCAGGCCAGGTGAGGTTGTGCACAGAAAGGACGCAGTTAGTACAGTGCCAGGGACATGATGAAGTATTAAGAATTGGAGCCAGGCGTGGTGGCTCACGCTTGTAATCCCAGCACTTTGGGAGGCTGAGACAGGAGAATTGCGAGTTCAAAGTCAGCCTCAGCAATGGCGAGGCACTAAGCAACTCAGTGAGACCCTGTCTCTACATAAAACACAAAATAGGGCTGGGGATGTGGCTCAGTGGTCGAGTGCCCCTGAGTTCAATCCCCAGTACTAAAAAAAAAAAGAATTGGGACTGTGTGATTGTCAGGGTCCCCACCAGAAACAGATGTCATGCTCCATGGAGGAAAAGCTGAGGAGCACTTACAAAGAGGCTCTTGGGAGAGCAGCGCTCTGCATCTAATAGGAGCCTTGACCTCCCTCTGAGGAGGCAGGGAAGGACTAGGAAGGAGAGAGTCTTAGTTAGAAGATCAGCCAGCCTATGGTGCCACCATAGGGAAGAGCCAGGAAATGCCTCACCTCACTCTCCTCTTTCTTTCCTGTCTCTTGCTAGGCTCCCCTGAGTCCCACCAAGACCAGCTTCACGGACACTCAGCCAGCCCCAGCAGGGCCACACACTTGCTTTAATGCCTTGCCACCACTGCCCGAAAAGTTCTATTTATTTATTTAGTACCTGGGACAGAACCCAGGGACGCTTAACCACTGAGCCACATCCCCAGCCCTTTTTTGTATTTTATTTAGAGACAGGGTCTTGCTGAGTTGCTTAGTGCTTCGCCATTACTGAGGCTGGCTTTGAACTTGTGATCTTCCTGCCTCAGCTTTCCAAGCCACAGGGATTACAGGTGTGAGCCACTGCACTGGCTGGAAATTCTTTTTTTTTGGTACCAGGGATTGAACTCAGGGGTACTCAACCACTGAGCCACATCCCCAGCCCCATTTTGTGTTTTATGTAGAGACAGGGTCTCACTGAGTTGCTTAGCACCTCGCTGTTGCTGAGGCTGGCTTTGAACTCGTGATTCTCCTGTCTCAGCCTCCCAAATTACAGGCATGCGCACCATGCCTGGCTAGGAAATTCTTAATGCTATTTGAACAAGGGATTATGAATTTTTAATTTGCATTGGACCCTGCAACTGATGTAGCCAATCCAGAGCCTAACCTACTTGGAGGCCAGAGCCAGGAGCTGGGAGCCAGTCCCTGTCTTGCAAATAGGTGAATCCTTTCATCCCCTACCTCCCTGCCCCAGGGTATAAAGCATGGTGGAGAAGCTTGGACTGTGGGTCAAAAGAGGCAAAGAAAGACATCTGGCACAACAGCCATTATCATTAGGGTTATTACTTATGATCACTAATTCTTCTCCAGCAGCATATGACAGTGGCTGCAGGCACAGACTCGGGACTCAGACAGGCCTGGATTTGACTTGGCTCTACCTCTATCTGTGTGATGCTGGGCAAGTGATTGCTGTGCTCTCTGAGCCGCAGGTGCCTCCTCTGATTAGTGGCAAGGACCCCAGTGCTAACCCATCCTTTGACAACAGCACTGTGGTGAGCAGTACCACATCACAGGCAGGGCATGAATGCTGGCCTGGGTCAAGCCCTGACTCTGAGACTTACCAACTGTGTGGCCTAGGGACATTACTTATCTTTATGCCTCAGTGTCTTCTTCAATCAAATGGACACACTAATAGTCATGACCTCCTGTGCACCTTGTGAAAACACGGAATACACAGTTTCAGAATTGCAGTCCCAGCAAATCTGAGATTCGGTGTTTGTGTAGAGGTTTTCAGTGTTGATTGCCTTCAGTCTGAGGGTATGACATTGCGGAATGGTGTCCAGAAGTTACTCCGGTTAGTTATCTCCCCACCTTTGCTTTGGTTCTATTTGTATGATGCTTGGTTACTTTGTTTCTGCTCATATTCCAAGTGGGGCATTTCCCCTTCTCCATGCCCACGGCCTTGGGCCTACTTATGCTATCTCCTCTGCTGTGCGGAGCTCCTATTTCCTCCATCCTGGCCAACGCTTAGTATCATCAGACTTTTTAAAAAATATTTTTTAGTTGCAGACGGACACAATATCTTTATTTTATTTATTTTTATGTGGTGCTGAGGATCGAACCCAGTACCTCACGCATGCGAGGCAAGTGCTCTACCACTGAGCCACAATCCCAACACCGTATCATCAGACCTTTTAGATTCTCCTCAGTGTGATGGGTGGGAAGTGATAACTCCCTGTGGCCTGTGCGTTTGCATATTTTTCAGGTCTGGTGAACTTGAGCATCCTTGTCCCTCTTTTTTGGCAATCTGGGTTTCAGAAAGAGGATTTGAGGCCTCTGGTTTCAGCCAGAGTAGAGTCAGCTTTTCTTTTCCTGGGGGTGGGAGCATGAGTCCCAACCAAACCCAGCAGCCCATGAGATGGGGTCTCCATTGTCGAAAGAATATGGGACAGGGGCTGGGATTGTAAGTCAGTGGTAGAGCGCTTGCCTTGCATGTGTGGGGCCCTGGGTTCGATCCTTAGCACCACATACAAAGCAATAAAAGAAAGACATTGTGTCCATCTACAACCAAACAAAAAAAAGAAGTTAAAAAAAAAAAGAATATGAGACAAAGGACTGGCCAACAGTCATGGCAGTGGGAGCCAGAGGCAGTTCCAGCACAGGACTCCTGGGCTTTTTCCCCAGCAGAGGGAGCCCAAGGCAGAGAGTGACCCAGTGGGCTATTGGCCCCAGATAGAGCACAGCTGGGCTTCAGGGGTTACACTGGGGAGAGAAGGGGCCTCCCAAAGCCCTGCTGTCCCCTGGGGCCTTCCTGATGGCCCAGGTGCTGGGTGTCCGCAGGAGGGAGGGTCTCGGCCATCCAGCTTGGCCCTCGTCCCAGCTCCCCGACTCTGTCCTTCTGCCCCCGTCTTTGTGTCTCTATTTCTTTCCATCCTACTTTTCTCACTCTCTCTGGCTCATTTTATTTGAATTCTCTGTCTCTGCCATCCCCCCCTCCCTGATCACTTTTTATCCCTTGTGCTCCCCCTAGTCCCCTCAGCCACAGCAGCAGGGACCCCACCTCTCAGGTCCAGGCCATGTGACCCAGAGTCCTCTCTCAGGGCCCCTTGCCCAGCTGTCTTTACTGGTTACAGGACCAGATGGTGGAGTCCCAGGCCCTGCTTCCCAGCCCTCAGGGGCTGGCCAGCTGGTCTGGTTCAGCCAAAGACTCCTGCTTGGAGGGGTGGGGGCTGGTCTCCTGAGGGGGACCAGCAGGAAAATGCACTGAAGACTCTGCAGCTGCTGGGCTGAGTCCCTGGGGACCCCTTGCCACACCCACTTCCACCCTACACAGGGCTCTTTCTCTGGCCAAGGAAACCCCTTCCACCCCCTTTTCCTTCTCTGTCCCACTTTCTATGTCCAGCTCGGTGGCTTGGGGCAAAAGTCCTCATTCCAAGCTCTGTGATTCAAGGCTTGAATCCCCATACCACTGCTGTGTGATCTAGGGCACGTGACCCCACATTTATGAGCCAATTGCCCAAGTATAGAGAAGCAGGGTGACAGGAAGCTTGGTTTTTGTGATCTGGTGGTCCTAGGTTCAAATTTTGACTCTGGCAGTTTCTACTCTGGGCCAGCAACTGCTCTTCTTTGAGCCTCAGTTTCTTCAACTGGAAACTGGTAAGGCAGCAAGGTGGACCCGAGTAGGAATGAGGTTGACCTGGGGGTCGGGGCTTGCTGCTTCCTATCTATGGTGTTACTAGTACCCGAGGCTGTACATTCTGAACACCTATTTAATGTCTATCTTCTTTTTGCAAACATGGGTAAAAGATCCAGAAGCACAATGGTCATTAAAAACACACAGAAATGTACAGCTTCCTTTGCCATTAAAGATAATGCAAATTAAAATAATTATAGGCAAGAATCTCACCTTTCAGATTCTGTTGTATTTTTAAAACTTTCATGTCTTCTCAAAAAATGAATATAAAATTTATATTATATATGCCATGTACCATATATACCATAAAGTGCAAGTTTTAAAGTTCACAATTCAGTGGTCTATGGTAAATTCCAAAGTTCTGCAAGCTTCACCACTAGCAATTCCAGAACATTGACATCATCCCCCAAAGAAACCCCATATCCACTAGCAATTGCTGCCCGTTTTCCTCCCTCCTAATCTCATTTGTATTTCTGTGGATTTGCCCATTCTAGACATTTCATATAAATGGAACCGTACAATAGGTGGTCCTTCATATCCAGCTTCTTGCACTTAACATAATGTCTTCAAGGCTCATCCATGTTGTAGGATGAATCACTACTTCACGCAGCTCTGGTTTTATTTTTTATTTTGACTTTTTTGTGGTGCCTTCTCTCAGTGTTGTGGTGAGAAGTTCAAATAGAATGATATCATATGAAAAGTAAGACATCCACACTTTCTCTATATGCAGTCTTGCTCTTCAGGGCTTTACTTGCTTTTTTTTAAAGGTTCTTTAAACTTTTATTTTATTTATTTATGTGTTTTGTATGTGGTGCTGGGGATTGAACCCAGTGCCTCATGCATGCGAGGCAAGTGCTTGACCACTGAGCCACCACCCCAGCCTAGCTTTACTTGCTTTTAACACTTTCTTCTCTGTCCTTCTAGAAATATTCCATGCATGTGCATGCATGCATGTGTATACATACACACACACACACACACACACACACACACGGTACGCATACCATACTAGAACTTGCCTGCCTTTCTTTCTTTTCTTTTCTTTTCTTTTTTTTTTTTTTGGTACAGAGGATCAAACTCAGCAGTACTCAACCACTGAGCCAATCCCCAGCCCTATTTTGTGTTTTATGTAGAGACAGGGTCTCACTGAGTTGCTTAGCACCTCGCCATTGCTGAGGCTGGCTTTGAACTCCTGATTCACCTGTCTCAGCCTCCCAAAGTGCTGGGATTACAGGCATGCTCCACAATGCCCAGAGAACTTGCCTTTCTTACTTCACAAAACGTCCTGGACATCTTTCCTTGTTCCAAAATATGAATATGCCCTAATATTCTTAAATTTTTTATTTGTGCTTAATAATTATACTGAATAGTGGGTTTCATTGTGGTATATTCATACATGCATATAACATAATTTGGTCAATTTAATTCCCCAAACCCTGTTCTTTTAAACTATTGCATAATATTCTACAGGGTGGTTTGGCAATCTCCCCTCCCCTCTGTTCCTCTTCTCTTTTCCCCTCTTCTCTTCTCCTCTCCTTCCTCCTGCCCCTCTCCACTAGTATGATGCTGGGGATGGAACCCAGGGGCTCACACATGCTAGGCAAGTGGTAACAGATTATAGCAAATGACTGCAAACCAAAACTCAAAATTCAAGAACCAAATCAGGACTTTTATTCCAAGGTTCTATAGTGTAGAGCTACAGACAGTCTGTCTAACCAGCTTTCTGTTCAGAGACATTTGGGCTGTTCCAATCTTCTGCAGCAAGCTTTCGTGTCCATACATATTTGATCCTATATACAAGTAAGCATTTCTGTATAAAATGATCCTCAAAGTAAAATTTCTGGACCAAAAGAAGTATGCATTATATTTTTTGATTGATATTGACAACCTGAAAAGACAGTGGCCGCACCTGTTAGTTGAGAGCTGTCCTCTCCCCACATGTTCACCATCATTAGATACAAGCTTTTCATTTCTGCCAATCTGAGAGGTGGGATCCTGGCTTGTGATTATTTTTATTAGCATTTTCCTTAATGGTGGAGGTTGAGCATCTTTTTTGTGTGTTTAGTGACCATCTTAAGAGTCTTGTACTCATGTTTGAGAAAAAAAGGACACATATTGAATAGGTGTTCAGAATATGTAGCGGTAAAAGAAATGTAGCATCTTTTGTGAAGGTAGAAAAGTATCAGTCCCTGGAATTAGCCCGTCTCAGGTCACGAGGTCACTTGCTGGAGGGTTTTCTTCTAATGAGAAGTTAGAGCTTACAACCATCTTAGACCATCTTTAAGTTTCCTGAATTCTAATACACTTTACTGTTTCTATTCATCACTATGATGATTTTTAGGAAGAACAATCCTTTGTGAAGGAGATTCTAAGATGATTATTCCTTCTTTCACTTTTGCTTTTTTAAAAATTTTTTAGTTATAAAAAATTTTTTTAGTTATACATGGACACAATATCTTTATAGTTTATTTTTATGTGGTGCTGAGGATCAAACCCAGTGCCTCACATGTGTGAAGCAAGCGCTCTGCCACTGAGCCACAACCCCAGCCCCTCACTTTTACTTTTTGTAATTGCACCTTTTACATTTCCATCTTATGTGGTTATAATGTTATAAAGTTTGATATATATATGTTGGTACCGGGGATTGAACTCAGGGGCACTCGACCCTGAGCCACATCCCCAGCCCCATTTTTTGTTTTATGTAGAGACAGGGTCTCACTGAATTGCTTAGCTCCTCACTGTTGCTGAGGCTGGCTTTGAACTCGCGATTCTCCTATCTCAGCCTCCCAAAGTGCTGGGATTATAGGTGGGCACCACCATGCCTGGCTAAATTTGATAATTTTTTAACCCACTTTTATTCCCTTATCAACAGTGTATCAGTTGGGGCTCTGGGGTGGACTGATCATTTAAATCACAGCCTCAGGAATCTCTTCACAGCTGAGCCCGACTTTCCTCTGTGTTGGTCACATTCTTCCCTCCTGGTGGCAAGATGGTCCCCAGTATCCCAGGCCTACATCCTTCCAGCTTAAGAACCCCACAACCGGGAAAGAGAGCCTCGGCTGTGGCGCATGCTTTTCTGGCAAGAGTGTGACGAGTTTGCATTGGCTCATCTGAGGTCATGTGCCCATCTAAAGCAATTGGATAACCAGGGTGATTCCATGTTCTCATAGGCCTGGCCTGAGTCACATGACTGTCCTTGGACCATGGGGTTTCATCAGCCCCTTAAAAAAGCTGGAAGAGTTTTCTTCGGCGCTGTTTAGGTATGCTTGACCCAGTCCTGGGGGCCAGCATTGAGTTCATTATTCTGATTGGCCACACTTGGGTCAAAGTGGGCCCCTACCTTTCGTTGATTCCTTAGGACCTGTGAGTAGGATTTGAGGTGCTTGGAAAGAGGGACTTGATGTTGGACAAGCAAAACCAACAGCTCTACACTACAGAACCTTGGAATAAAAGTCCTGACTTGGTTCTTGAATTTTGAGTTTTGGTTTGCAGTCATTTGCTATAATCTGTTACCACTTAATTTTGTTATTATTTTGTTTTCTTCTCTACCCTCCCTTCATGTGTTTAGAATCACATAATATGTAAATATGTTCTTTTGGTAAAATGTTTTACTAACCTAGAAGTTTTCAGTAAAATACAAAGCCACTCTTCCTACACTCCAAAAGGAACCCTAGTTATTAGTTTGTGTACATCTTTCTAGATCTTTTTCTGTGTTCTTACAAATGTGCCCATGTTTTGCTTGATTTATTTTCATGTTTAATTTGAATTTTTGAATAAATAAATTTTCATGGTTCTTACATTGAAAACTATACAAACAAACAAACAAACCCCTATGTGAAATTTCTTTCTATCCCTGTTATCTTTCCACCATGTTCTCATCTGTTATTGATTTCTTGTTTACTCCAGGGAATTTTTATGCAAGTGCAATTCACTACAAATTTATATCATATGGAGGATCTAAATTGCTTTTTTCTCTTCACAGTAACTCTTGTCTGTTATTCCATACTCATGAAGATTTGTTTAACCATTTCACTCTTTAAAAAAAATTTTTTTAGTTGTAGATAGACACAATGCCTTTATTTTACTTTTTTTGTTTTTTGGGTACTGGGGATTAAACTCAGGGACACTCAACCCTGAGCCACATCCCCAGCCCTATTTTGTGTTTTATGTGGAGACAGGGTCTCACTGAGTTGCTTAGAGCCTCGCTGTTGCTGAGGCTGGCTTTGAACTCCTGATTCTCCTATCCCAGCCTCCCCAAGTGCTGGGATTACAAGCATGAGCCACCACGCCCAGCTTATTTTACTTATTTTTTTAAAATGTGGCACTGAGGATCAAACCCAGTGCCTCACACATGCTAGGCGAGTGCTCTACCACTGAGCCACAACCCCAGCCCTAACCATTTCATTCTTGATGAGCATTGAGGTTGTTTCTCGTTGTTTTTTTCCCCCATTAAAAACTCCACAACGGTGAAATCCTTGGACATACATCTTTGTACATGTGCCAGTATTTCTTTAGATAGATTTCTAGAAATGGAAGTGCAAGTATTGGTCAATTGTTTGCATATTTTACATTTTGGTAAGACCTGCCAGACTGCCTTCCAAAGGAGCTCTGCCAATTTTCACCACCACCCACAGTGGCTGAGCCTGCCCTTCTCCCTGCATCTTTGCCAACACTAGATATTATCTGTTTTTTACAGTTTTGCCAATCTGATGAGTTGAAGAGGATGTCTTGTTTTAATTTTCTTTTCCTGCGGATTGGTGAAACTGGCATCTCTTCACATGTTTATTCTTCTGTGTGTTGCCTGTTTGCATCTGATGCCTATTTTTAAAAAACATTTTTTAAAAAACATTTTTTAGTTGTAGATGGACATACCTTTATTTTATTTATTGAATTTATGTGGTGCTGAAGATCAAACCCAGTGCCTCCCGTGTGCTAGGCAAGCACTCTGCCACTGAGCCACAACCCCAGCCCTGATGCCTATTTCTTTTTTGTCCAGTCTTTTTTTTTTTTTCTTTGCTGATGTCCCACTTTGAACAAATCATAATGGAGGCCTATTGTGTGCCAGGCACTGTTCTAGGCACTCAGGAATGCAGCAGTGAACATGACACAGCCCCTGCCTTCAGGGAGGTCACATTCTAGAAGCAGGAGAGCAATCAAAAGCTCATGAGCAGCTGGGTGCAGTGGCACACCTCTGTAATTCCAGCAACTTAGGAGGCTAAGGCAAGAGGATTGCAAGTGTGAGGCCAGCCTCAGCAACTTTGTGGGATCCTCAGCAACTTAGTAAGAACTGTCTCAACAAATAAAAAAGGTCTGAGGTGTAGCTCAGTGGTAAAGTGCCCCTGGGTTCAATCCCCAGTACAAAATAATAATAATAATAATAATAATAATAATAATAATAATAATAATAATGCACATGAGTAAAGACAGTCATTTAATGGTGGTGGTAAAATGGAGGTGAAGGAAACAATAGAGGAAAATCCTCTGGTTATTAAAGAAATCAGTTCCTTGTTCTAATTCCTAGTGAATATTTTTTTCAGGTTGTGATTTGCCTTCTAACTTACATCTATGAAAATTTTGTTGGTGCAGATATATTTCTATGTGGTCAGATTTATAACTCTTTCCCTTCATGGGTTTATGCTTGGAAAGGTTTTCTCCATCTCAAGATTATCAATGCAGCTTGCCCAGGTTTTCTTATGGATTTACTTATTCCACTTACGTCTTTAATCCATCTGGAACTGTTTTCAGTATAAAGAGCGAGGAAGGAATCCAGCTACATTGGTTAGCCAGTTGGCCCATGACCATTCATTAAATAATCCATCTTTTCCTTGGGGATTTGTAATGCCATGTATAAAATATATTAATTCCCGTGCGTATTTAGGATTGCTTTTGCACTTTATGTCTATCCCTATGGCACATCGACCATCAAAACCACTATAGCTTTGTATTTATTTTTTAATATCTGGCAAGATTAGCTCTTTGGACAAATTCCTTAACTTCTCTGGACCTTTTTCCTCTTCTGTAACATAGCGGTACTATCAACCTTAAAGGGTTGTTCTGGCAATTAATGAATTAATGGACCATTTTAGTCCCAGGGTCAGGTAAGCCTCTTTGAGAAGATGCTATTTGAGCTGAAATCTGAGTAACAAGGAGGAGCATGCCTGGTAGAGGGAACAGATAAGGCCAAGCCCTGAGGCAGAAACTAGTTTAGGGTGTTGCAGGATCCCAGCGAGGGCTGGCGGCGCTTCTGCAGGGGCTTGAGTGATACCATGGGCCGAGATGAGTGGTTTGGCCGCCATCATAAGGGTACTGGAGAGCCACAGCAGGATCAGGAGGGAAGGTGGGCCCCGCTGACCCTGCCCCTGTTCCCACAGTCGATGGAGTCACAGGTGGAGGAGTGGTACCGCGAGGTAGGAGAGTTGCAGGCGCAGACGGCGGCGCTTCCTCTGGAGCCGGCGAGCAAAGAGCTGGTGGGCGAGCGCCAGAACGCGGTGGGCGAGCGGCTAGTGCGCCTGCTCGAGCCGTTGCAGGAGCGCCGCCGCTTGCTGCTGGCCTCCAAGGAGCTGCATCAGGTGGCGCACGACCTAGACGACGAGCTGGTGAGGCTGGGAGCCGGGATCCGATGTGGGATCAGAATATGGACGAGGGTTCGAAAATGGGGCGGGACGAACCTGGGACCGCGAGGTTAGAGGACTCAGCGGAAGCCGGCGGGGACCGGGCTGGGCGCGGGGACTCGGCGGGTCAGAGAGTGGAGAGCGCTAACAGACTCGCTCATTCAGTCCTTCATTTGCTCATTCACTCGTTCACATTCATGCTCATTTTCAATCACTCATTGATTCATTCACGAAGTCACTCATTTACATACTCACTAGTTTATTCTTTATTTCTTTCTCCACTATGTACTTACTACTCGTAATTCGTTCATTTTCTCACATCCATTCATTTCCTCAATCACACCCTGATTGGCTCGTTCTTTCATTCACTTTCACTGATTTGTTACTGACTTGATCAATCTGGGCCCAGCCTGTGGACCTGGGGTTCACAGGTAACCAATGCAAGCCCTGTTGCTGACCACAGAAGGTTCAGAGTCCAAAGGGGGGAAACAGATTTGTCCCAGACAGTGACAATCCAGGGTGGCTAGGACAATGACGGTGAGTCTAAGGGGCAGTAGGAGCCCAGAGAAGGCAATTAGGGCTTGGGCATTGCATGGTATCCAATGGCCTTTATATATATATCCCAAAGTTAGTTGGGATATAGCAGTCTTTGGGCCCATTTTCCTCATAACCTACTCCTTGTGTCCTCTCCAGGCATGGGTTCAGGAGCGGCTGCCGCTGGCCATGCAGACAGACAGAGGCAGTGGTTTACAGGCTGTCCAGCAGCACATGAAAAAGAACCAGGTGAGCTAAGCCAGGTGAGGGAGTAAGTTAGCACACATTTGGATAACAAGTGATAGAAAACAACTAAAGGTGGCTAAAACACCCAGAAAGAATTTACCAGCTGTTGTAATTGAAAAGACTGTGGACAGCAGGTCCAGATATATCCAGGTGCTTCTAGATAGTGTCATGAATCTCATGGCATGCTTGTGCGTGCTTGGGCTCTCTCTCTCTCTCTCTCTCTCTCTCTCTCTCTCTCTCTCTCTTTTTCTTCGTGTTAGCTTTGTTCTCAGTACAAACCTCCTCCATGTGGTGATGGAAGGCCTCTGCAGATTCAGATTACATCCCAGCAGAAAAACCAAAGAGAATTTCTTCCTCTCAAAAATTTCCCTTAGTCCCAGGGATAACTGCTGTTGGCTCAACTTGGGTCACATCATACACCCTCCCTGCAGCTAATCATGATGGCCAGAGATTTGGTTCATTCCTTAGTCTAGCCAGGGCTCAGGGCCTGGAGTCTGCTGATGGAATGAGCCTCAACTAAATTACCTGGGCTGAGAAGGAGACAAGGGGGATCCCAAAAGGAAAAGCAGGGTCTTGTGACTAGAAGTAGGGGGAATGGCTTTGGGGCAAGGAAAAAATCCAACAAACAAAACCTCGAAATGCCCATGGGGCAAAAGACAGAGATAATTAGAGAGCAAATAGTGAACCCTAGGCTGAACAGATTGGGGGAAGGAGCATTTGAGCCCCCCAAATCTCTGGATCTCTGTTCACCTCTTTTGACCTCAGTTTCTATATCCAAATAGGAAGACGGTTGGTCTAGAATAGAGGTTCTCAAACTCTGTAGCAGAAGGTCAAAGCCCAAAGTAAGGCCCATAATTATTATTATTAAAGATGAAAAAGTTAATAGGTATAACTAAGTACTGTCCACTGGGAGTGGTGGCAGAAGATAACCCTAGGAGATTGGTATTGTCATTTTCCCCATTTTACCAAAAAATAAGGTGGGAGAATTCAACACTGAAGGATGTTGGGCGGGGGGAGCCACAAACTCTTTTGAGAAGCATGATCATGAGATCATGTTGCATTAAATGGAGTTCTTTCAGAGATTAGAGTCTTTCTTAGACTTAGCTTTTTCATCTTCATGAAAATACTGTAGGTCATTGACAATGTTGGGAACAAACAGGACTGGATGGTCCTTGTCACAGTTGAAGAAACCCAATCAAGAGCATTTAATGTTCAAAATGGGGGTGGGCTGGGCTGGGCTGTATGTGCCGTGAGCATGCTGGATCTACAGGGACTGCTGAACAAATAACTGAAGCTCACATTGATTGAGCCAGGCATGCGGAATTGGTAGATATGGACGACCAACTACTTATCAATTATCAATTACATTTCAGCCGTTTTTCAGGCCTGTGTTTCAACCTTTGAACGCTGTCTTTTATCACCACATTTATTGGTTCAGGGCGCAGTCTCTGGAGCCAGTTTTCTGTGTTCAAATCTTGGCAGCCTTTCCTAGTTACTCGCATTTGGGATCCTCGCTTCTCTCGTTGCCTGCTTTCCCACCCACAACATGGGGATGAGTTAGCGAGTAGCAGGGAAATGCTTACGTTGTAGCTGGCACGTGTATCTGGTAAGCGATCTGGATGTTTGGTATTAGCTCCATGCTAGTTGCAGAGGTAGGTGAGCGTGGCCTTGCGGAGTCTTTGAATCCTGGTCTCCACCTGGACCTTCCAATCCCAGGGCCTGCGACGGGAGATCCAGGCACACGGGCCGCGCCTGGAGGAGGTGTTGGAGCGCGCGGGCGCGCTGGCCTCGCTGCGCAGCCCAGAGGCAGAGGCCGTGCGCCGCGGCCTGGAGCAACTGCAGAGCGCCTGGGCTGGACTGCGCGAGGCGGCTGAGCGGCGACAGCAGGTGCTGGACGCCGCCTTCCAGGTGGAACAGTACTATTTCGACGTGGCCGAGGTGGAGGCGTGGCTGGGCGAGCAGGAGCTGCTCCTGATGAGTGAGGACAAGGGCAAGGTGCGCCCGGGTTTGGGGTGCGGGGGGCCTGGGGGCGCAGGAGCCGGGGGCCGGCCGCTGCCGCCTCATCGTGGGCGCCGTGTGCCCCCAGGATGAACAGAGCACCCTGCAGCTGCTCAAGAAGCACCTGCAGCTGGAGCAGGGAGTGGAGAACTATGAAGAAAGCATCGCGCAGCTGTCGCGCCAGTGCCGGGCGCTGCTGGAGATGGGGCACCCGGACAGGTGGGCGGGCGGGGGCGGGGACAGGTGGGGCGGGGCCAGTTTGTAGGGAATGGTCCTGCAGGATCAGGATCCGAAGCTTCATTCCTGGAACTACCGGCAGGGCCCGGAACTGGACATTGGGGTGGGAGGGGCCCTCATTGCCACCGGCAGGAGCCCTTGGATTTTGGCTAGCGGGAGGGACCAGAATAAAGGGGCACTGCCCAGGGATAGTTTAGAGAGTGGGGCCAGTAGCTTTGGGATTTGAGTGTTGTGAGGGGCCTCACTGGGTGTAAAGGGGGAGGCGATGTCTAAGACTGAGTTAGAAAGGTCATAACCAGGGAAGGCAACGATCCTTTTCCTACCCAGTGTCTGGGCAGTATTTGGGAGGACAGAAAAGCCTGGAACGCTGAGATTAGACATGGGGATGGGGCCTGAGACCTCCTGATATGGCTAGTTCCTCTTCACCAAGCCTCTGAAAGGCCTGGTCTAGGGGTGGGATCTAAGAGGGGCAGGACCTAATCTAATGAGCAGGACCCCTGTCCCAGTGAATCTGGAGATTAGGATAAGAGGTGGGGTGGAGTGGCGGGGCACAGAAGGCTGGAATTGGGAACCCCACCCATGTCACTGGATGGGAGGGACAAGGGAGCAAACATAGAAACTGGACGAAAACAACAAAAGGACAAAAGCAGTAAAAGAAACTAGGCTGTCCTGGGTGGAGGTGAACTTATCAAGCTATGGAGGCAGCAGTTTCTCTGGGTGCTGAGATCCAAGTCCGGAGCTAATTGAATCTGAGACTTGCAGAAAACAGCCCCGCTGGAGGGAAGCTGCATAAAGATTCAGGGGAAATGCCTTGGGAGAGGGAGATAAGGAAGTCACAGCACTGCCCTAGAAGTCTCAGGGGGCTCTCCCCTGCCCCTTCCTGTCCTCCATTAGTGAGCAGATCAGCCGGCGGCAGTCTCAGGTGGACCGCCTATACGTGGCCCTCAAGGAGCTGGGGGAGGAACGCAGGGTGGGCCTTGAGCAGCAGTACTGGCTCTACCAGCTCAGCCGCCAGGTGGATGAGCTGGAGCACTGGATTGCTGAGAAGGAGGTGGTGGCAGGTTCACCCGAGCTCGGCCAGGACTTCGAGCATGTCTCGGTAAGCACCATTAGGAAAAGCAATGATACCAGAAGCCACTGGGTATGCTACTAAGGTTCTCTGGGCCTCAGTTTCCCCATCTGTAGCATGAGCATAATAATAGCACTCACCTCATGGTTCCATTGTGAGACAAATGAATTACGATGACAAAGTACTTCAAACCCTGCACAGCACACTCAGGGTCTTGCACAGGATTAGTTATTAATATTGTACCATCATACTATTTTATTATTATCATTTCTGTTGCTACAGTGTGTCGGGTATTATTTTTTATTATAATGAATATTATTGTAATGACTCATACCTGTCACAAGATGGCAAGTTGGAGGGGACTGGTACATGCAGCACCTTTGTCCATTTGTTGTGTCTCCCACCCCCACATCCTGGTGGCAGGTGCTGCAGGAGAAATTCTCAGAGTTCGCCAGTGAGACAGGCACGGCAGGGCGTGAGCGGCTGGCAGCTGTGAACCAGATGGTGGATGAGCTGATCGAGTGTGGCCACACAGCAGCAGCCACCATGGCTGAGTGGAAGGACGGGCTGAATGAGGCCTGGGCTGAGCTGCTGGAGCTCATGGGTACTCGGGCCCAGCTGCTGGCCGCCTCTCGGGAGCTGCATAAGTTCTTCAGTGATGCCCGAGAGCTTCAGGGACAAATTGAGGAGAAGCGGAGGCGACTGCCCCGCCTAACTGCTCCACCTGAGCCAAGACCCAGTGCCAGCTCCATGCAAAGGACCTTGAGAGCCTTTGAGCACGATCTGCAGCTCCTCGTGTCCCAGGTGGGACCACAGTGGCCATAGGGAAAGATGGGAGGGCATGTGGGTAGCAGAGCAGACAAACAGTCAGGCTGTGGAGGAGGTCAAAATTAGGCAGTGAGACAAACAGAAAGTAGACCTCAGAGTAGGAAGAAGTTGGATAATGGACCACATAGAAATGGACTGATTGTATGGTGCATGGAAATGGGGTAGTGACAAAAAAGTAATGTAGTAGGACTGGTAGAAATAATATGGTGTTTCCAGTGGAGCTGGGCAGTGGTTCCAAGTGAATGGTAAGATTCTAGTATGGTAAACTCAGATGGAGGAATTAAGTGGGATTTTGAGAGGTTTAGGAGAAATCTGGCTGTGGGCAGATAGACATTAGACAGCAGGTCTCTGCTAGGAATCATTTTTCTGAAATCAGTTCCATAGGGGAGGATTGAATGGAAAAGGCAACAGAGCTAATAGAAATTAGGCACAGGGTCTGACAGGAGTTGGGAGGTGGACCTAAGAAATTGGATGGAAATGAAGTTGTGGGCCTAATAGAACTCAGGCAGCAGGGCTGAAAGGAACTGGCTTGAAGGCCTAAAGGGAGATGGAAATTGGACAATTGTTTTTACAAATCGTAGAGATGACTGTTAGAAACAGGACTGAGAGAGAGCAATTCAGTGATCAGTCTGTTAGAAACGAGGGTCAAGTGGGTAAGCAGGACACAGAGGTGCACACCGGTAATCCCAGCAACTGAGGCAGGGGCATCACAAGTTTGAAGCCAACCTGGGCAACTTAGCAAGACCCTGTCTCAAAATAAAAAATGAAAAAGGCTGGGGATGTAGCTCAGTGGTAAAGCACCTGCTTGGCAAGAGGGAGATCCCAGATTTCATCCCCAGCACGCCAAGGAAGGAAAGGGAGAAAGAACAAGATGCTGTAACTTGAAGGAACTGGAAGGTGTTTCTGAAGGAACTGGTCTATTAGTTGGCAGTGGGTCTGAAATGGATGGAGTGCAGGTTGGGAAACATACCCAAAGGATATCAGAGTGGAAAGGGGTTTTCTAGAAGAAATCAGATTGCTCTGAAACAAGGTAGAAGTGGGCCTGCCTGAAAAAATAGGTGCAAGACCAAAAGAAATCAGGCAGTGGACTGAAAGAAACTGGTGGCACAGTTAAAAGAAGTCAAAACCCAGGTTAGTCAAAGAAGAATCAGAAAGCAAACATAGAGTAATGTGGTAGTGAGTGTGTGAGAAGTGCGAGAGCAGCAGCAAGAGGAATCAGACAGCAGGTAGGAGGGAAGCCGGGTAATGGGATCACAGGGCGCAGGCGCCCAGTATGTGAAGCTCCGCACTCAGCCTGCAGAGGGGGAAGGAGAGGGTGGAGCCTGGGTGGCTCGCTAGGAGAGGGAGGGCGGAGCCTGGGCGGGATGGAGGGCTGGCGCCAGACCTGGCTCACCCCTCAGGTACGGCAGCTGCAGGAGGGGGCGGCCCAGCTGCGGACCGTGTATGCGGGCGAGCACGCCGAGGCCATCGCCAGCCGGGAGCAAGAGGTGCTGCAGGGCTGGAAAGAGTTGCTGGCAGCCTGCGAGGACGCCCGCCTGCACGTCAGTTCCACGGCCGACGCCCTGCGCTTCCACAGCCAGGCCCGCGACCTGCTCTCCTGGATGGACGGCATCTCGGGCCAGATCGGGGCAGCTGACAAGCCCAGGTGCCCCTCACCCCACCTCGGGCTTCCTCCGTGCCATTGGCAGCCTCTCTCAGCTGCCCCCCGCCCAACAACAGTTCCTTACCCATAGGAAACCACAACAGCCAATATCTGCCTGGCACCCCTGTGTGCCTGTCCCTGTTCTAGATACTTCACGTGTGTTTGGAACCCTTTTGGGACTGGCACTGGAGGCTCAGAGCATGGCATCCTCCTGCCCTCTATCCTTCCCAGATGCCTAGGACTGCCCTCCATCTCTGGGTGTTGCAGTATGGGATGAGCTGAGGCCAGGCTAGGTGCAGGGGAGGCGTGGGCTCTTTTTTTAATTTTTTTATTTTTTTAAACCTTTATTTTATTTATTTATGTATTTTGTATGTGGTGCTGAGGATCGAACCCAGTACCTCACGTGTGCCAGGCAAGCACTCTACCACTGAGCCATGACCCCAGCCCGAGGCGTGGGCTCTTTCAGGATGGAGGAACACTAACAATTCCCATATCTTGGGGTTAACCTAGTAGGCACTGATTTACTGCTCACACAATGGCACCATGTCAGTGTCCAGCAGAAGCCAAGCCTGTTCCACAGTGAGTGGGAACCAGGATCCTGCCATATGGTCCTGGGGGGTCATTTGCTGAACTCTCTTAAAGGGGAAAAGACAGCAGGAGGATCACATGGGAGTTTAGGGACTCACATGCTGCTGGCAAGTTACCCAGCTTATCTCCCAGGGAGGCTGAAGACTGAGACCAGCAGTGCGCCCAGGAAGAAAAGGACCTGAAAAGTGTGATGTGTGGCATAGTTTCTGTGCTTGTAGACCTTGAGCCTTCATCCATTTACTCAGTGAATATGTATTAAGTGCTGGAGATGGAACCCAGGGCCTCTCCAATGCTAAGTGCATGCTCTACCACTGAGCTGTACTTCTCTCGTCCCTCGCCAATATTTACTGAATGCTTGTTGTGAGCCACATAGTGAACAAGGTCAAGCCCTTGCCCTCCAAGGGCAGAAAGAGGCAACAAATAAGTAAACCAGCAAGCCCCTAATATCATTTCAGAGAGTGAGAAGTGCCATCGGGAAACATAGAGCAAGGTAAGGGAACGACACTGCCAAGGTCTCTCTGAGGGACCTGAGAGGCACCTTGAGAAGAAAAGAGAGAAAAGAGACCTGAATGAAGTGCTGGGTGAGTCAGGCTAGGTTTGGGGGAGAAGAGATTTCCAAAGACCCTAAGATGGACTAAGCATGTCTGAGGAGGAGCTAGACCATCACTGTGGCTACATGGAATGAAGGGAAGCAGAGGGAAGAGTGGCAGGAAGTGAGACCAGAGGGGCAGCAGGGCCCTGAAGACCAGGAAAAGTTTTGCCTTTCCCTTGAGTGAGATGGTGGCCATGGGAGAGTTCAGAGCAGGGAGTGATGCGGGAAGCGCCTCAGTGGGGAATAGACTGGAAAAGCAAAGGTAGAAACAGGTGGACCAGTCAGGAGGCACCTCAATAATCCAGGTGAAGCCACTGGTGGCTTGGACCCGAGTGGTGTTTATATAGAGATGAAGAAGTAATCTTGACTTTCAGACTTAAAATATCTTTACTATGAAAAAATGCAAGTATTCAGTACACAGAAGTAGAGATAACAATATAGGGTATTGTGAACTTGTGCCTTGAGTAATCAACATCCCAGCGGCCTCACTTCATCTGTCTGCTCCTCTACTCTCCCTCCATTTATCTATATTCTTTGAAAACAAATCTCAGGCTGTGTGTCATTATGCAGCAATAATTTTAAAATTGTAAGTGTCCAGTTTTCACTGATGGATTGGCTTCTGGGTGGGGGGAGAAAAGGAACTAAATAATCATGGATGAATGATGGACAAATGTACTGAGATGGAGAGGAGAGAGCACATTTGTGGGATGGGCAGAATCAGAAGGATCACTCGACATGTTAAAATTCATTACAATGTGGGACCTTCCGAAATAAGTTTGGACACATTAAGTCTTATAAAGTTATAATTGCTAACTGGTGGAACCTTCAGAAATTTGGAATTTGTGTTGGACATTGGATAGTTTACAATGGCTGTATCCAATAGTTATATATTTCAAGCCACAAATGTGAGCCACATATATAATTTAAATATTTTTGTAACCACATTAACAAAGTACAAGGAAGCAAAGGAAAGTGAATTTTAGCAATACTTTTTTTTTTTTTTTTTTTTTTTGGTACTGGGTATTGAACCCTGAGGTGCTTCTACCATTCAGCCATATCTCCAGCCCTTTTTATTTTTTATTTTGAGACAGGGTCTTGCTAAGTTGCTTAGGGCTTCCTGGAGTTGCTGAGGCTAACCTTGACCTTGACCCCCTGTCTCAGCCTCCTGAGTCTCTGGGATTACAGGTATGCACAACCACACTGGACAGCAAAACTTTTTTTTTTTTCACAGTATAGAGGATTGAATCCAGGGTGCTCTTCCACTGAGCTACATTCCCAGCCCTTTCTATTTTTAAATTTTGAGATAGGATCTCACTAAATTGCTGGGGCTGGCCTCAAACTTGGAATCCTCCTGCCTCAGCCTCCTGAGTCACTGGGATTATAGGCATGTGCCACTGTGCCTGGATAGCAATACATTGGTTAACCCTATATGGTCAACATTATCAATTAATGTCAATTAAATTGGGCATGGTGGTATGGGTGTGAAGTCCCAGGTACTCAGGAAGCTGAGATTAGAGGACAGCTTGAGCCCAGGAGTTGGAGAACAGCCTGGACAACATAGCAAGACCCCATCTCAAAAACAAAACAAAATATTAAGATATTTTATATTCATTTTTACACTAAGTCCTCAAAATTTTGTGTGCACTTTACATTTCGACACATCAGTTCAGACCTACCACATTTCAAGTGCTCAGTGGCAACATGTGTCTAGTGACTCCCACACTGGACAGCATAGACTTGTAGGCTTAGAATCATCAGCTAGTAGCAATTTCACAAGCATAGCTATAGCAAGTTAGAAAAATTGGAACTTGAAATCCTAGAAGGTTAGAATCACAAGTACGAAACTTTGGCACCTTGGAAAGTTGAAATCATTTAGTGAAGACCATTGGACCCTCAGAACTTGGCCATAGAAGGTAGGTATCCTGAGATGCCCTGAAGCATCAGCCTCAAGGGAACTGAAGGGAACTGCACATGTGGGGGTGGGCTGAGGGTGACTTCCAGTAGCTCAAATCCCTGCTCACTACCCACTGCAGGGATGTGTCATCGGTGGAGGTGCTCATGAACTACCACCAAGGCCTGAAGACTGAGCTGGAGGCACGGGTGCCTGAGCTGACTGCCTGTCAGGAGCTGGGGCGCTCCCTTCTGCTCAACAAGAGCGCCATGGCCGATGAGGTAGGGAGGGGCACCCAGGGTTCTGTCCCCCAGGTTCCTTGAGGTGGGAGCCACTCTGACACCCCTTCCCACCCACCCACCACACCCAGATCCAGGCACAACTGGACAAACTGGGAACCAGGAAGGAGGAGGTGTCAGACAAATGGGACCGCCATTGGGAGTGGCTGCAGCAGAGTGAGTGGGGACCCAGATACGTGTGGCTCAAGGACACAAAGACATGCTCCAGCATGTTAAGCGAAGGCCAGAGGATGACATGACTGCGTTTTGCACACCACCCAAGAAGCAAACATTAGGGCCTGGGAGGGTGCGTAAGGGGGTTGCCATTGAATCCCTCATGGCAGACACCTATGGGGACCTTCAAAATAACCCCAGCCCCTGTCACTCCTGCAGAGCCCAGAGTGGTCAGGGCTGGGATAGGGGAACCTGGAGGTGGGTGGAAGGCCAGAGAGAACAATTGCTGCCCCACACAGGGTCCCTGTGTGCTCCCAGTGCCCTTACCCTGCGCGTCTGCCCCCAGTGCTGGAAGTGCATCAGTTTGCCCAGGAGGCAGTGGTGGCTGACGCCTGGCTGACAGCCCAGGAGCCACTCCTGCAGAGCCGGGAGCTGGGCAGCAGCGTGGATGAGGTGGAGCAGCTCATCCGGAGACATGAGGCCTTCCGCAAAGCAGCTGCAGCCTGGGAAGAGAGGTTTAGCTCTCTGCGACGCCTAACCACGGTGAGCACCCCAGGTCCTACCCTTGTGCTCCACACCCATCCTATATGAGACAGACATATCTGCATTTGGTGCCTAGTTCCTTGTTGAATGAGGGCTAAGAGATCTATACTGTGCTCCCGGTGAGGCAGGGGGACAGACCAGTCACCAGACAATGACAGAACAGAGGGTCAAGGATGTGATGCAGAAGTACAGTCAGAGGGCATGGGGGCTAGAATGGGGGAGGCACAGGGCACCATGGGAGCTTAGAAGGGTTTTCTCTGGCCTGGGGGAGTCCCATCTGAAACTTGAACAAAATTAAGAAATGCAGAGTGCTGTGACATAACTCTGGAGGCTGAGGTAGGAGGATCAAAAGTTCAAGGCCAGCCTCCACAACTTAGACTCTGTTTCAAAATTAAACATAAATAGGCTGGGGTTGTAGCTGAGTGGTAAAGTGCTCACCTTGCACTCTTGTGAGGCAATGGGTTCAATCCTCAGCACCACATAAAAATAAATAAATAAAACAAACCAAGGTATTGTGTCCATCTAAAACTAAAAAAAAAAAATTTTTTTAAATTAAACATAAAAAGGCCTGGATATGTAGCTCAGTAGTAGAGCGTCCCTGGGTTCAGTCCCCAGTACATGGGGTGGCAAGAACTGAGGCAGAGACCACTGTAATAAGAACTTTTGAGTTTCTGAGTGGGAAATATTAAAGAAGGAAGTGGTAGACAGAAAGGCACCCAGAGAAAATAGTGATCTAACTGATTCCTGCAAGAGCAATAGGTGTTTGCCAGAAGAATGGGAATTAAGCTCTTGGCAGAAAGTGGGACCGGGAGTTAGACACCTTGCTTCTCCAAGGAACTAATAGGTTGGGAGGTGAAGCAGAACCCCGCCCCCAGTGCCTGCCAGACCACTCCCTCTCCGCGCCCCATCCTGTCCCTGGTCTTTCTGTCCCCAGATTGAGAAACTCAAGGCGGAACAGAGCAAGCAACCACCTACTCCCCTGCTGGGGCGCAAGTTCTTCGGGGACCCCACGGAACTGGCGGCCAAGGCGGCGCCTCTACTGCGGCCAGGGGGCTATGAGAGGGGCTTGGAGCCCTTAGCCCGCAGGGCCTCGGACACGCTGTCGGCCGAGGTGCGGACCCGGGTGGGGTACGTGCGCCAGGAGCTCAAGCCTGAGCGCCTCCAGCCGCGCATTGACCGGCTGCCAGAGGTCCCCGGGAGGGTAGAGCCTGCGGCCCCTCCGGCTGCACCGGAGAACACCGCGGAGACCCCCGGGACCCCTTTGGCGGCGGAGCAGGTCCGGCCCAGACCCGAGCGCCAGGAGTCAGCAGATCGCGCCGAGGAGCTGCCCCGGAGGCGGCGGCCGGAGCGCCAGGAATCGGCTGATCAACCCGAGGAGGCTGCGCGGAGGCGGCGACCCGAGCGGCAGGAATCCGCCGAGCACGAGGCGGCACACAGCCTTACCCTGGGCCGCTACGAGCAGATGGAGCGGCGGCGCGAGCGGCGTGAGCGGCGGTTGGAGCGGCAGGAGTCCAGCGAACAAGAGACGCCCATAAGAGGAGACCTGGCCAAGGGGTGAGGCCCCTTATGTCGGGGAGCGAGGGAAGGGAGTTAGCAAGAGCTCCTAGAGCCGCGAAGGCTCAGTGGCGAGGCTTGGATTCAGAGCTGCCTAAGGAGAGAGAGTGAGAGATCTTTTTGGTACCCACTTTACAGAGGTGTAAAGTGAGGCTGAAATAAGGTAGCTGATATGCCCATTATTCCACAGGGGCAGCTCTTCCTGCTGAACGAAAACGCAGAGTCCCTTACTCCAGGGGCAGGTTTGCAGCCACTGAGTCCTGCATCAAATTCCCTGGGTGTCTCCTGGCAGGGATTCTGCCCTCTCTGTACTGATTCTGTTTCTCCACTGGGTGGACCAATTACTGCCTTAATTGGAGAGAAAACCCTTTATTACAAACTCTCTCAACAGCATTATGAATTGGGGGTGCTGTCATTGCCATTAAATGGAAAGGACAACCCAGGCACAAAGAGGGCCAGTCATTCCACTGGAGAAACCAGGTCTTTCAGAATCCAAAGTTCACCAGAATATAATGTGCCCATTAGTCCAACCTGCTGTGTCCCCAGATAGAGGACAGGAGACAATGGCTTCTTGACCCTTTTAAGAATGCCATTTAACATTTGCCGAGTGTCTGTCTGGCATGTGCTGGGGATAGCAGTGACCAAACTAGCCCCAGTCCTGCCTACATGATGCTCAGTCTAGTGGAAGAAACAGACTTGTCACCAGACAGTGATGACACATTCTGGAGGGGGGAGTCCAGGAGACTTAGTAACTCAGGGGGTGGAGGCAGAAAGGTGACAGTGTGTTCAAAATAGTTTGAACTAATTTGCCTTTGTGCTGCTTAAAACTCAAAGTGGGAAAAGGTTCTGTTTTCCTTTCAGCAGCAGTGCCTGGGACACCCACAGGGTGTAAGGTGCACATCTGCAGGGGACAGCTGAGAAGCAAACAAGGTCTTGGCACTTTAGGCTAAGGCATGAAGCCTCCTCTGTCCAGCCAGGAAGGTCCCTGGGAGAAGGCACCTGAGTTCCACTGGGTCTCTCTGTCCCCTCCTCCCCCAGGAAGGCCACCCTGGCTGACATTGTGGAGCAGCTTCAGGAGAAAGAGGCAGGCCCAGGGCTCCCTGTTGGTGTGGTAAGTTGAACCAGAGGATGGGTGGGGATATGAGGATCCCCTCCCAGAGCAGGAGTCAGGATCTCAGAAGTAACCAGTGCTTCACCCTGAGCCCATCCTCCTACCTGGATCCTGCAGAGTCAGCATGGACTCTCAGGATCCCCAGAAATCCCAAATCTGAATATTTCTCCCTTAGAAAAATGGGACCACTGATCCAAGAGAACCTTCCACTCCCCCGCCCTCCACACATACATAAATAGGATCTAAAGTCTTCCTGCCTCTGTCCTGGGCTATTTCCCCGCCAAGCGGGGTCCCAATTTTCGTGATAGCCACATAACACACCACAGAAGGCCCAGATTTCTCCTACGGGAATTCCTCGCTTCTCCACCCACGAGAGGAAGTCCAAACCGAGACTTCCAATACCAAGACCTGCTGGGCCTCCAGCCCAGAAGTCCTCCCATACTCGCCTCCAAGGACAGATGACCCTGCAGACTGATGGGACCCCAGACCCACGGGCTCCCCCAGGCAGATGCCCCTCCCCATGGACAGTACCCCTCTTCCCCCTCCCTTCACACAGCCGTCGCTGCCTCAGCCTCGCGAGCTTCCCCCCGGCCGCCTGCCCAACGGGCTTGAGCCGCCCGAGCGGACACCTCGGCCGGATCGGCCGCGGGCGCGGGACCGGCCCAAGCCGCGACGGCGGCCGCGGCCACGAGAGGGTGGTGAGGGCGGGGGAAGCCGGCGCTCGCGCTCCGCCCCGGCCCAGGGCGGCTCCGCCCCCGCGCCTCCGCCACCGCCCACTCACACAGTGCAGCACGAGGGCTTCCTGCTGCGCAAGCGCGAGCTCGACGCTAACCGCAAGTCGTCCAACCGGTGAGCGCGTGGGCGGGGCTTTGGAAAGCGGTTGGGGGGATCCCAAATTCAGGTTGTCCAGTGAATGAATAGTTGGGCCAGGGAAGGGGCGGGCTCAGCCTCAGGACCTCCTACTTGTGGGGGTTAGATAGGAACCAGAGGGAGGGCGGGGCTCAAGCTTGGAATTCAACCTGTGGATGTGAGGGGCAAGGGGTAGGATTAATGCGTCTTTTGATTGAGTGGACCGAGCAGCTTCGATGGGGGGAAATATTATGAAAGCGAACAGGTTGGGACCCAACTCTTATTTATAGCGCTAAGGAGCAAGCTGAGAGTAGTCTAAATTCCAATGGTATGTGAAATGGAACCTCAAAATCTCATCCAACCAGAGTGGGGTGGGTTGACCCTTGGAAGTTTTAAATGGGTGGGGGGGAATCTGAGAAGGGGCGGAGCTTAAACTGCTGAGTGGAGTGTGTCTCAGGTTTCCAAATGAGGGTCTAACATTTTTGTGTCTGTTTACTCTTGGAATCCAATTTCTGGTTGTCGCAACACATTTTTGTCCAACTAGAGGTAGAATCTGGGGACAGTTGGAGCCAGAAAGGATACCACAAAGTGGGCAGGGCAGGTTCAGACTGTGCTGATGGTGTCTGGTTGTAGTCATTCTTCCTTGTCCCTAGGCCAAGGTGGGAATAAACAGGGGCACCTGGTATATTTTGCTCTAAGAGGAATTTCTACTGGATTGGGATTTTGGCTAGATAGGGAGCAGGAATTCCTATTTCTAAGCAGTAAACCAATAGGTTTTCCTTGAAGGAACTCTGTAGTGGTGGAGGAATGGGGGAGGAGAGGTATGGGATGAATGAACAAAACCAATGTAGGAGACAACTTAAGTCTTGCCTTCAGGAAATTAAATATGGGAGAGGATAAGGAAGGGCAAACTGAACTGGGGCCATCCTGGGTGACGGCCTGGTACTGGGAGCTTTAGATGATACCCTTAGATCAGGAACAGCCATAAGGAAGAGTATCCTGGTCATGTGGCCTCACTGGCTAAGGCAAAGGCCCAGAGGTTGGAAGCCTCAGCATATTTAGGCCATGAATATGTTCATGAAGAGTACCCAGGCAGAGTGCTACAGCTCTGCCTTGAGCCCCATCTTGTTACCCTAGGTCGTGGGTGAGCCTGTACTGTGTTCTCAGCAAGGGGGAGCTGGGTTTCTACAAGGACTCCAAAGGCCCAGCATCAGGGGGCACGCACGGTGGGGAACCACTGCTCAGCCTGCACAAAGCCACCAGCGAGGTGGCTAGTGACTACAAGAAAAAGAAGCATGTCTTCAAGCTCCAGTGAGCCCCTCAATGGACAGGAGGGAGGGATCCAAGGCCCAGCTTCCTCCCGGCAACACATTTGGGTTGGGGGGGGGCGGGGTTTGGCCTCTTGGGATCTCCTTAAGTCTTGTGTCCTCTCCTGCAGGACCCAGGATGGCAGCGAGTTTTTGCTCCAGGCTAAAGATGAGGTGAGATCTGGTCTTTTCAACCCCTCAAAATGACATAGCTGGCTGACTGGCTCCTGGCCCACAATAATGGGGCTGTAGATGGGAACCACACAGACAAGTGTTCTCAGGGATATAATGGGAAAGCCTATGGGCAGTGAGAGCCCTGAGGAGGTTCCTAAGCCAGGAGTGATGGAGAGGGTTCAAGGAGGCCCTGATGATGAAGTCCAAGGTTAACAGCTGGAGGGGCAAGAGTGAGGTAAATGGTACCAAGAAGGATCTCAAGGACTGGATCTCTCAGCCTATTATGGGCCACTTGGAGGAGGTTGAAATTTTGTCCTAAGGGCACTGGGGAGCCATGGCAGAGTTTTGAGCCAAGGAAAGTTAAAGTCATGGGTAATAAATATCCTTTTAATTACCATGTGCAGGGTAGATTGAAGGGGGTAACAGTGGGGGTGTGGAGCCTGTCTAGCAGCTGGGCAGGGACCCAAGTGGGAAAGCACAGAATTGGAACAGGCAGGCCTGTGGAGAGAGGAGGGGAGATAGGAACAGAAATGGACCTTGAGACTGGGCTAAGGAGTGAGGTCAGCGGGGAGGAGCAGGCATGGAGGTGGTTTCAGGAGATGTTGAGAGTAATAAATAGCACTTCTAATCTCCATTAGTCCTCACAGGAAGCTGTGAAGTAGGCCTTATCCTCTGCATGTCCCCTTTTACTTATCTGTAAAATGGAGATAAAAATAGTTTTTTATCATAGGGTTTCTGTGAGAAATGAGTTGATACATGTAGAGCACTTAGCACAGGCCTTGGTAAGTGTCTGTGCTCTGTGTTTTGCCAATATACTTATCCCTGTTTTTGTTGTTTACCTTTGTAGTGGGAGTTACATATTGCATAAGTTTGAGTGAATGAATCCATAGAAGTGCTTAGAACAGACAGAGCCTAACCCATACTTAACTATTTGCATCCTCATTATTACCCCAATTTAATAGAGGAGGAAACTGAAATTCAGAGAAAGTAGTCTGATTCAAGATTGATCTATTACTCCATTTTCTGTCTTCCAAATATGAACTCTGTGCCCTATTTTCTTCCTTCAGGAGGAGATGAATGGTTGGCTAGAGGCTGTGGCCGCCTCAGTGACGGAACACGCAGAGATTGCACGGTGGGGCCAGACACTACCCACCACGTCCTCCACAGATGAGGGCAACCCCAAGCGGGAGGGAGGGGAGCGCAGAGCCAGCGGGCGCCGAAAGTGACTCCTACCCCCCGGGACCTGATTAGTCTCCCCGCCCCTCCTCTCTGCACTGTGGGCACAAAGACACTTTCTCTTCCGCAAGGGCAGGGCCAGAGTCCCTAGTTCCAGCACTGCGGACGCGCCAGGACGGGCACTGGAAAGGAGGGGACTTCTCCTGCACCCCAAAATGTGGTGGGGGGATTGCTACCCCTATAGCCATATCTCCGCCCCTTCCCACTCGCCACACCCACCCCAGGTGCTGGGGCTCCATTATTTTTATGCAATAACTGAGCTTGGTGGTGGCGGATAGGGGGCCAGTTGAGCCAAGCCCCCTGCCCCTATCCGCAGATCCAGCCCCAAGAAGCTGGGGTGGTAGGGGCGATAATTCCTGGCCTCCTCTCCGCCCTAAGGATGGGCACGGGGGCGCTGGTGAGGTCCCCTGGACCATCCAGGGTGCTAGGGGGTGGGGAGGGGACACTCCCTCCCTGCCTTTACCTCACTTCCAATGCTGCCTTGATCTCTGTCTGGGAGGGGGGAGTGAAGGGGCCCTAGCTCCTTCTCTGTCTCCTCAGAGCCATGCGGTTAATTCCTTAGTTTATTTTTGCAAAACTTCGATCTCCCCCTCCCCCGCCCCGCATCCGCGAAGGCTTTTCTTGGGAGGGGCGTCAAAGCTCAAAATTGTCTTCCTCTCTCCTCCCCCCTCCAGCTGTAAATGACACTTCACGAGGGGAGGGGTGAGGGGAGGCCCTCCCCCCTGCATGCTTCTGGCTGGAGCACCTCCCTGGGACTTGGGGGAACCAGGTTGTGGGCAGCCCCCCATGGCCGCCTGGAGAAGCCGCTGGGGCCCGGGGGTGTGGGACGGTGTGGCGGGCGCACACTGTATGTACCTATAATAAACCCTTTGGCTTTGACGGTCTATGCTGGTTTGTTTGTGTTTCTTGGGCCGCACCCTGAGGATGGAAGGATGGGCTGGTGGCGGGGATGCAAAGAACGTATAGATGTACCATTTGGTGTGGGTTAATTTCGAGTCTAAACATATGCACTTCAACAAATCACCTAGTACCGTACCTGAAACGGGAAACCTCGAGGGATGGAGAAGTAACTCAACTTCCCCAAAGGAACTGTCCGGCCCGCCCCGTCAAAGGCCAGGAAAGGCAGGCTCCTTTAAGGAGGAGGAGAACTTAACTGCAAAGAGCAAGCTCTTTGTCCAATCGCCGGCGTCTCCGGGAGTCTTCGATCCAATGAGCAAGCAGTGAAGGCGGGGTTTAGGTGCACACCCGGAAGTGGGCGCAGGCCCTCTGGTTTGCCGGGGGCCATGGCTGCGGTGGCTAGTGCCACGGAGGGGGTCCCGGGTCGCGGGCCTCCCGGGGAAGTGATTCATCTGAATGTGGGAGGCAAGAGGTGAGTGTGGGAAACTCCTTTAGGCCTCACCCTTGGCAGCGGGGAACGGAGTGAGAGTACCCGCCTCTCCTGGGGGGAATCCCTGCCCATCAAGAGTTGCTCCGCCCTCTGTTGGAGGCGAGGAGCTTGGAAAAAAACGCTTGGGACATGGGAAAACTAACTGGATTTTGCGGGAGCCCACACGGTTCCTCGCTCTCTCACCTTCGTGTCTTGCGTCCACTTACCTTCCCCGCTCAGATTTAGTACCTCTCGCCAGACTCTCACCTGGATCCCAGACTCCTTCTTCTCCAGGTGAACGGGAGAGCGGGTTTGGGACTGCGTGGAAGGGGAGGTTGTGGAGAGCCCTGATTTCCACCACTTACCCACCTCCCGGCCTGGGCCCCTGACACCTGCTCTGTTTCCCCTTCTCGTAGTCTTCTGAGCGGACGCATCTCGACTCTGAAAGATGAGACTGGAGCGGTGAGTAGGACGAGAGCTGAAATGGGATGACCTACCGGAAGAGGAACAGGACCCCCACTCAGTTCTGCTCTTTACCCTGTCCATCCTTTGTCCCCCTTTCCCACAGATCTTCATCGACAGGGACCCCACCGTCTTTGCCCCCATCCTCAACTTCCTGCGCACCAAAGAGCTGGATCCCAGGTTGGTGTGAATAAAGGGGAGTTCCCCCACCATCTTCACCTCCTAAGAAGTCTCTTCTCCCTTTCAGAGTGTTCACTTAAGCTCTATTCTATTAGACTTATTTGGAATCTTGATCGTGTTTAAATTACTTATCTTTAGCATTCCCCCAACACACCCACACATTTTTACCACCCATCTCTTTGGTCCTTAGAACTCTCTCTCTTTTTTTTTTTTTTTGGTAGCAGGGATTGAACTCAAGGCCACTCAACCACTGAGCCACATTCCCAACCCTTTTTTGTATTTTATTTAGAGACAGTCTCACTGAGTTGCTTAACACCTTGCCATTGCTGAAGCTGGCTTTGAACTGAGGTCTCAGCCTTCCCAGCTGCTGGGATTACAGGCGTGGGCTACCAGGCTGGGCTACTCCTTAGAATCTTGATCCTGGGCTGGGGTAGTAGCTCAGTGGTAGAGCACTTGCCTAGCATATGTGAGGCACTGGGTTCAATTCTCAGCACCACATATAAATGTATAAAAATAAAGGTCCATCAACAACTAAAAAAAAACTTAGAAAAAGAACCTTGATCCTCTCAAAATTAGCTACCCTTCATTCTCTGTATAGTTTTTGAAAACTTCCTAAAAATTCTAAGTCTTGCCCTGTGTTGTAGCGCACACCTGCATACCTGTAATCCCAGCGGTTCCAGAGACTGAGTGGGAGATCACAAGTTCAAAGCCAGCCTTAGCAACAGCAAGGTGCTAAGCAACTCAGTGAGACCCTATCTCTAAATAAGATACAAAATAGGGCTGGGGATGTGGCTCAGTGATTGAGTGCCCTGAGTTCAAGTCCTGGTACCCACCCCCCCACACCATTCTCAGCCCATTGGCCAGGTATGGTGGTGCACGCCTGTAATTGCAGCAGCTGAGGCAGGAGGATCACAAGTTGAAATCCAGGTTCAGCAACTTAGTGAGACTCTGTCTCAAAAATAAAAAATAAAGAGATGGAGATGCGGCTCAGTGGTTAAGTTCTCCTGGGTTCAATTCCTGGTATTAAAACAAAACAAAACTCTGCCCATTCCCACGCCCCGGAACCTGACCTTTAGTCAATTCTGCTGCCCAGGGGTGTCCACGGTTCCAGCCTGCTCCATGAAGCCCAGTTTTATGGACTCACTCCACTGGGTAAGTGGGGACCCCCAGTTAGCATCCTCATTGTATGGAAAACCAGCTCTTTATTGAAGATGCCTGATTGTTCCCTGCCCAGACCCTCTCTCCTGCAAGAGGGTTGGATTAAAGCTGAGAACATTAGATTTATCCCTGGCTCTGAGGGGAGTGGTGATGTTCCTGGAGAAGGAGGTGAAGAGGGTCTCAAAGGGGTCTGCCTCCATACGCACAAGTCCCAGCTTTGCGTCCTTCCATTACAGTTCGCCGCCTACAGCTGAGGGAGGAGTTGGATCGATCTTCTTGTGGAAATGTTCTCTTCAATGGTTATCTGCCTCCGCCAGGTATGCACTCCCAATGGATAGAGGGAAGAGGGGGTGGCCTAAAGACTACATTTCCCACAAGTCTAGTCTTTGGGTACCCGTTCTGTGATCCCTTAGACATGATGGGAGTTGTCATTCTGTATCAGATGCTTGGAAAAGAAATAGGAAACAACATTTTCCTTAAGACAATGGGTCAGTTAGTTCTCCTTGGAACTTAGAAACATGTGCTAGAGCCCAATGGGTGTTGTAGTCCAGGTTTGATTTCCGTGTGGAAAGGCTTTGAAAGAACTGGGGTCTTTGGCATAGAGGAGAGGCATTAAAGAGGCATTACCCACTAGAATCCCCAGGAGACCTAAATCAGCCAGCCCACCTGTTGTGAAAAGTGTGCCTCAGAGGTTGTTGGGAACTTTAGTCTACTAGGCTTTGCTGATTGGCAGAAGGAATGGAGTGGGGACATTAAATATATGGCTTTATTTTCCTATTTTTAGTCACTACTTTCATGAAATTTGCTGTATGTGAAGACCTGTACTATTTTTTCCTTGGTTTGACTCCATTTTCAAAAATATCATTTTAAACAGAAGCTTTATAGCACTACCTCTATACCATAAATTAAAAGGCAAATGTGAAAATAAAACCCAAACACAGCAGCAGCATTAGATTCTGGCTAGATGCTGTTGCCTGTCCAGGGTACAAGTTTCTATGTATTAGGAGGAATATTTGCTGATATTGAAGAGGTGTTAATATGATAGCAGCCCTGAACTGAGCCTTGCTGTATGGTGGACTCAAGGACACTTAAAAGGAAGTAACTCCTTGTGAGACTCGATGTCGTTGAATGCCACATCTTGGCACCATCTAAAATCTTTACCAGAAGACATGGGGAAGTCCATATTTGTCATAGTTTAAGTGCTTGCAGCCTGACAGCAATGATTACACTTACTGTCCCTCTGCCACTTCTCCCCACTCTAGTGTTCCCAGTGAAACGGCGAAACAGGCACAGCCTAGTGGGGCCACAGCTGGTAGGAGGACGCCCGGCCCCCGTTCGACGGAGCAACACAATGCCCCCCAACCTGGGCAATGCAGGACTGCTGGGTCGAATGCTGGATGAGAAAGCCCCTCCCTCCCCTTCAGGTAAGTTTCTGTTTTCTGGGAGCTCAGGACAGCTGAGGCCCTGTGACCCTATTCTGATCCTTCTCTTTCCCCCAAGGGCAACCAGAGGAGCCAGGGATGGTGCGCCTCGTGTGTGGACACCACAGCTGGATTGCGGTGGCCTATACCCAGTTCCTTGTCTGCTATAGGTGCTTGGGGGAGGTGGTGGCCAGGAGGCTCTGAGCCCTTTGGATGGACAGTGAGGGCTGGCAGTGAGGGTCAATGATGTCCTTCCAATCCTACAGGCTGAAGGAAGCATCTGGCTGGCAGCTGGTGTTTTCCAGCCCCCGCCTGGACTGGCCCATCGAACGCCTGGCACTCACAGCCCGTGTGCCTGGTGGGGCTTTGGGTGAGCATGACAAGATGGTGGCCGCAGCCACTGGCAGCGAGATCCTGCTGTGGGCTCTGCAGGCAGAAGGTGGTGGCTCCGAGATAGGTATGGCCCCAGACCTTTTCTAGAACCCTCTGCCCTGTGGAATTCTGTGGCCTATAAAATTCTCAAACCCATAAGCATGCGCCATTTGATATGTTGGCCCCATTGAATGATCCAGCCCTTCAGAATTCCATATCCTCTTGAAATTCCTTGGCCGATACGGAAAATCTGCCACTTGTAATTCTCTTCTCCAGTAGAGCCTCTGCCCCGTTAGAGCTCTTTGCTGTGTTGGAATGCTGCATGCCAGTAGAATCTCAGAGCCTGTTAGCATCTGTGTTGCTAAGAATCTCTGACTTTTTAGACCAGTCTGCCCCCTAGAACAATCCTTGTAAGAATCCTCTGCCACCACTAGAGGTTTTTGCTTTGTTGGAAATCTTGGCATGTTAGAAGTCCATGCCTCCCTAGAACCCCACGTCCATTACAAATCCTCTGTGATTCCTGCTGGAATCCCCCACCCCATGAGGATTCCATGGTCCAGTGGAATCTTCTAGCATTTGGTGTTCTGGCTGCCATTCTCATCCTCACCGAAGTCCTTCTTTCCCCTTGCAGGGCTTTTCCACTTGGGGGTGCCTGTGGAGGCCTTGTTCTTCGTGGGGAATCAGCTCATTGCCACAAGCCACACAGGGCGCATCGGGGTGTGGAATGCTGTCACCAAGCACTGGCAGGTTAGAGTTCTGGCCAGTCTGGCTGTCCCCTCCCCAAGTGTCCAGACTCTACAGACCCAGGGAGCAGTTCTTTTCTGTCTCACTGTGCCTGGAGAGAGGCAGAGAACCCAGTAGTGGGCCACAGCCTGGATGTGTCTGATAAAGGCCTGTGGAGTGCTGGGGAGGCCTTCCTAGAGGAGGGGTGACAGCTCACATGAAGGCTGGATGGGGAAGTAGGTGCTGGGAGGTGATACAGGAGGCAGGAACCAGAGAGAGACATACAGACATCTGTCACTCTGTACTCACCCCAGGCCATGTCTAAAATGTTTTTAAAAAAAAAAAAAAATCTGCAGCCGGGCATGGTGGCACATGCCTGTAATCCCAGCAGCTAGGGAGGCTGAGGCAGGAGGATCAAAAGTTCAAAGCCAACCTCAGCAACATAGCGAAACCCTGCCTCTAAATAAAATACAAAAGAAGGCTGGGGATGTGGCTCAGTGGTTAAGTATCCCTGGGTTCAATCCCCAGTACCAGGGGGAAAAAAAAATCTGTAATATTTTTCCCCTCCAAAACTGAGTCTTTGGGAGGCAGAGGAGACAAAGAGAAACAAATAGAAACAAACAGGAAATCAGAAACAAGGCACAGAGGAAAGCCAGGACTGAATGACTAAGGGGACACAGAGACACAGGGGGAATTAGTTAAAATCAGAAGTAGAGAGTAGAAGAGAAGCCAGGGACAGAGGTATGAGAGGGAGTCACATTAAAGGCCTAAGGAAGATGAGCAGAGATGAGCTGGGTCTGGCAAGGCCAGGGCAAGTGGGCCTTGGGCCCAGATAGATTCTGCAGAGGAGAGAGGGCGTGCTCCAGGGGCATCGCAGAGGCAGAGGCCTTCCCAGTCACTGCGTTTCTTGCTGCCTGGCCCCAGGTTCAGGAGGTACAGCCCATCACGAGCTACGATGCAGCAGGCTCCTTCCTCCTCCTGGGATGCAGCAATGGCTCCATCTACTATGTGGGTGAGCAGCGGCAGCCCCAGATGTGGGAGGGCAGGGCCAGGCCAGGAACCCACAAATAAACCCACCTTCTGCCTATTCCAGATGTGCAGAAGTTCCCCCTGCGCATGAAGGACAATGACCTCCTTGTCAGTGAGCTCTACCGGGACCCTGCAGAAGATGGGGTCACTGCCCTCAGTGTCTACCTCACTCCCAAAACCAGTAAGCTATGACCCAGCTTCTGCCCCTGCCGTTTCCAGCCAGCCCCAGCCTGCAGCTATGTCCCAGCTTGCGTGACTTGTCATGGGATTTATGAGGAAGGAGGGATAGATTCGCTTCTCATTAATCTTTCAACAAACATTTACTAAGTATCTGTTGTACATAAGTACTGTTCCAGGTGCCTCTCTACCAGGGGCACAGTGGACCACTGGCCATTCATGTTTGTATTTCTTTTCCATCTCTGTGATCAGGGCATGATGTGTGCATATTCATAAAACCAAGAGGATGGCACATTTTATAGTGGGTAAATCCAAGTTCTCATTTAGGACAGTTTTTTGGTACTGAGATTGAACCCAGGGGCGCTTAGTCACTGAGCCACATCCCCAGCCCTTTGTTGTATTTTATTTTATTTTTTTCTTTTTCTTTTTGGGTACCAGTGACTGAACTCAGGGGAACTCGATCACTGAGCCACATCTCCAGCCCTGTTTTATATTTGTATTTTATTTAGAGACAGGGTCTCACTGAATTGCTTAGGGCCTTGCTAAGTGCTGAGGCTGACTTTGAGCTTGCAATCCTCCTGCCTCAGTCTCCTGAGCCACTAGGATTAAAGGTGTGCGCCACCGTGCCTGGCTTGTTTTGTTTTCTTTTTCTTTTCTTTTCTTTTCTTTCTTTTTTCTTTTAGTTGTTGATGGCCTTTTATTTTTTTATATGTGGTGCTAAGGATCAAACCCAGTGCCTTACATATGCTAGGCAGGCATTCTACCACCAAGCCACAACCCTAGCCCCTCTAGTTTTGTCTTCTTGATGTTGAGTGTGGAAGAAAAGGTAGACTTTTGATTTTCAGACAATTTGCATACCAAAAAATTCACCTCTTGGGGGGCATTGTTAGAGATCAAACCCAGGGATTTGCTAGGCAAGCACTCTACCACTGAGTTATACCCAGCCAGATTCACCATTTTGCAGTGCACAATTCAGTCGTTTTACTATGTTCACAAAGTTGTGCAACCATCACCACTGTCCGATTCCAGAACTCACCAGTCCTCCCTCCTGATGGCCCTGGAAACCACTTTTCTACTCTCTGTTCCTATGGATTTGCTCATTCTGGACATTCCATGTAAATGGAATGAAGCGTGCAGTATGTGGTCTTTTGTATCTGGAATTTTTCACTAAGCATCATGGTTATTGTTTTTTTTTTTTTAATGGTTAGTGCTTTCTTATCTTAAGATATCTTTGCCTACCCCAGGTGGCAAACTGAACTTTGCATCTCAAGTAAAAAGTGTCTTACTTAGTTGTATAGGCTGGCCTTGAATTTGCAGTCTTCCTGGCTCAGCCTCCCTCCTAGCTGGGATTACAGTTGTACGACCCTGGCCTGTCTTGTCCATGGTTTGATACCTGTCTCTGTTACTGTGTGTAACACGAATCCATGGCCAGTGTGTATAAAATGAATGCAAAATGTGGAAGCCACATTTTACTTACCCACGTTGCTTAACTTGGTACGTTAAGTTTCTGAGACTCTCCAAATGGAGAGTCAGCTGCAGCTGGAGTCCCACTACACCCTGGGTTACATTCTCCTGTCTCTCTCTGTGTCTGTTTCTGCCTGTTTCTCTGCTGCCATCTTTGTTTTTCTGTCTCCATTTCTGTCTCCCTCCGTGTGATTCCATTCCTCAGTTCCCCATGCCTCTATTTTTCTGCCTCTCTTCTCTCTCTTTTTTTTTTTTTTGGCACCAGGGATTGAACTCAGGGGCACTCGACCACTGAGCCACATCCCCAGCCCTATTTTGTTTTATGTAGAGACAGGGTCTCACTGAGTTGCTTAGCGCCTCGCCCTTGCTGAGGCTGGCTTTGAACTCACAATTCTCCTGTCTCAGCCTCCCAGAGTGCTGGGATGACAGGCGTGCACCACTGCACTCGGCCCCTCTTCCCTCTGTGCTGGCTCAGTCTCTGTCTCTGGGTCCGTCTGTCCTGTGCTTTTGTCTCTGGTACCTTCATTGCCCATAACTCACCACCTGACCCTCTCACTCTCTCCCTCTGCTTTCTGGCTTCAACCTTGCTCTGTGCCTGTGTCCTCTCTGCCTTGGTTTCTGTCTCATCATGACACAGGGCCTCTCTTTGTCCTTGGCTCCTCACCAGGTGACAGTGGAAACTGGATTGAGATCGCCTATGGCACCAGCTCAGGGGGTGTACGGGTCATCGTGCAGCACCCTGAGACGGTAGGCTCGGGGCCCCAGCTCTTCCAGACTTTCACTGTGCACCGCAGCCCCGTCACCAAGATCATGCTGTCGGAGAAGCACCTCATCTCAGGTAGGTGACCTGAGACAGCTCAGGTGGTAGTGTGAAGCCAGGAAGCTAAGGATTTCCATGGGAGAGGGATGCTGTGCAGGGAGAGAACCCACCTGGGAGGGTAATTGCAGAAGTGATAGAAGACCATTAAGGAGCCAGTCTAAGAGGGAGCGAATTTGTAGAAGGTGAGGAAAGGACTCATCAGTTGAACAAGCATTTATTGAGGACCTACTGTGTGCCAGGCACAGGGGATACAGTGATGAGCAAGACAGACCAAGTCTCTGCCCTTGTGGAGTTAACATTCCAATGAGGATGGCAAACAGGAGATAAGTAAGTAAAAATATAGCTAGGGTTTAGCTCATTGGTGGAGTTTTGGCCTGGCATGCTCAAGGACCTGGGTTCTATCCCTAACACTGCTAAATAAAGAAATAAAACCAGGCATGGTGGCACAGCTACTCCAGGGGCCTGAGGCAAGAGGATCTTGAATTCAAGGCCAAGCTGGGCAAGATAGCAAGACCCTATCTCAAAAAAATAGATACAAAAGCCAGCCTCAGCAATGGCGAGGCACTGAGCAACTCAGTGAGACCCTGTCTCTACATAAAACACAAAATAGGGCTGGGGATGTGGCTCAGTGGTCAAGTGCCCCTGAGTTCAATCCCCAGTACCCGCCCCCCCCCCCAAAAAATAGAAACAAAACTAAAAAGTGACAAATAAGCATTGGGTGATGATAAGGGGCATGAATAAAAATGAGGTGGTGGCCAGGTGCGGTGGCACACACCTGTAATCCCAGCTACTGGGGAGCCTGAGGCAGGAGGATCACAAGTTTGAGGCCAGCCTGGACAGCTTAGCAAAACCCTGTCAAGATAAAAAGAGCTGGGAATGTTGCTCAGTACCCCTGGGTTCATTCCCCAGTGTCGCCAGAAAGCAAAGTGAAGTGATATGTGGCTATAAAATGTCAACCTAAAACAAATTCTTCAAAGAATAATGGCAGGAATAGCAGAGCATTGCACTGGGAACACTTGGCATAGTGAACTCTGGGCATATTCCAGGAGGTGGAGGCAGGGGGACTCCCTACCCCCTCTTCCACCATACTGGGGTTGGACCCAGGCGTGCCCTACCACTGAGCTGTATTTCTAGCCCTTAAAATTTTTTTTTATTTTTGGACAAAGCCTTACTAAGTTGCTGAGGCTGGCCTTAAAAATGTGATCCTCAGCTGGGTACGGTGGCGCATGCCTATAATCCCAGTACTTTGGGAGGCAGAGACAGGAGAATCGCGTGTTCAAAGCCAGCCTCAGTGACAACAAGGCACGAAGCAACTCAGTGAAACCCTGTCTCTACATAAAACACAAAATAGGACTGAGGATGTGCCTCAGTGGTTGAGTGCCCCTGAGTTCCTGTACCAAAAAAAAAAAAAATGTGATCCTCCTGCCTCAGACTCCAAAGTCCCTGGGATTGGCAAAGTCTTTTGTGATGGTTACAGTCAGGCAGTCAGCCATAAGAACCCTTCCTTCACAGCCTCCCGGCTTTATGTACTCTTGTTGTTAGGGTTGATACAAGGACTCCATTTTCACTCTGACAGCTTTCACATTTCCTTCACAAGAGCATAGGGGTTGTGGAGAGGAGTGGTTTAGAGAGGGCCTGTCTCAGGAAGGACCCTTGAGCAGACTTAAGGGGATGAGCAGTGCAAATCAGCAGGGACAAGCATTCCAGGCAGAGGGAACAGGCATCGCAAAGACTCTGAGGTGGGAGGATGTTTGATGTGTCTGAGGAAGAGCAGGGAGCCCCTGTGCCTGCAGTGGATTAAGCAGGGAGGGAAATGTGAGATGAGGGCAGAGACGTGACAGGCAGCAGCCATGGCAGGGAGGCAGGGTGTCCCTGAGAAGCGGAGGGAGGTGGCTGGACTCAGGTGTTCACAGGCCCTCTGACTGCATGTGGGAGCAGACTGCGGGGACAGGATGGGAGCAGGGAACCCAGAAAGGGGGCTGCTGTGATGGTCCAGGCAGGGAATGAGACAGACAGGACCAGCATGAAGGCCATGGACAGGGTAACATGAGATCATTTGGAAATGATCATTTGGAAATGATAACATGGAACCATTTTTGAGAAAGAGCCAGCAGAATTTTTTGGCCATTTGGAGTTCTGGGGAGAGAAAATTTTCTGAAAAGGAAGAATTAGGAGAGGGTTGGATCCTGGCACCTCTGCAGGGGTCATCCTGGGGCTCAGGAAGGCCGGGCAGTGTTGACACCACAGCCAGGGCTGACCTTCCACTGTCCTGTGCTCCTCAGTCTGTGCTGACAACAACCACGTGCGGACATGGTCTGTGACACGATTCCGAGGCATGATCTCCACCCAGCCTGGCTCCACCCCCCTCGCATCCTTCAAGATCCTGGCACTGGAGTCAGCCGATGGGCATGGTGGCTGCAGTGCTGGCAACGACATTGGTGCCTACTGACCCCTGGCCCCCCTCCCCACTGACAGGCCATACCCACTGGGCTCCCACTGACTCATTCACCTGACCCACCAGCTGACCTGATCAACCTCCACTCCTATTGATTGCTGACCCCTGTGGGACTCTACTGAGTTCCCTCTGACCACCTTGACTTCCATTTACTCCTAAATGACCCCTGTTTAACTCTGTCACGCCCATTGATTCCTGCTGACAGCCACCTGGCCCAGGACCCCTCATGGACCTAAACTCTGCTGACCATTACAACCTACCCCACTCTGCCCAACTCCAGAAGCCTGGGGGCGGGGCCAGGTCTGGGAGGGTGTTCAGCAGTGGGAAGGGGCAGAGCCTTAGGGTCTGGAGGCCCAGGGGACCCTGGCCAACCCTGCCCCTGCTTCTGCCCGGCCAGGCCCCTATGGAGAGCGGGACGACCAGCAGGTATTCATCCAGAAGGTGGTGCCAAGCGCCAGCCAGCTCTTTGTGCGTCTTTCATCCACTGGGCAGCGGTGAGGACTGGCCCGCCAAACAGGGAGGGTGGTCAGGGCAAAGACAAGGTGCAGCTGGGTCATAGGGGCGAGAAGGGGGTCCTAGCCAAGGGATATGGAAGGAGCAGAGTCTGGCAGAGTGAACAGGCCTGGTGGATCTTGGTGGCTGGAGGGATCAAAGGTGGGAAAGACCTGGGGGAGGCGGGGCTGGAGAGTTCCCAGGCCATCTGCTGCACCTGAGAGCCCAGCACAGAGGGGTGGGATGGGGCACAGGAGGTCGTGGGCGCCCAGAGCTTGCGCTCACTCCAGCCTGGAGGGTTTCTTGAAGAGAGGACTCTGAGCAGTAGCTACATTAAGGCGGCTGCTTAGGAGTGAGCAGAAGAAAGAAGGGCAGGAGAGAGCATGCCCTGTGAGGAAGCAGGAGGGCCGAGACTAAGAAGGCCCCAAAGGCGCAGGCGCCCCCAGAACTGGAGCAGGACCGGGGCGGGGATGGGTGGCAGGAGCGGGCAGGGTCTTGTCAGTCATGGAAGAGCCGAGGCGTCATCCACAGTGAGCTGGGGCCTGAGGGTGAACAGGAGTTGCTTCGGTTGCCCAGACCCCAGGTGCCTAGTGCGAGAGGGGCCGGGGCAGATGTGGGAGAGCTGCCAGGTGGCGGTGGTACGGGAGGGGGCAGCCTCTGGATGAGGCTTGAAGAGGGGAGCAGGGACAAGCAGATCTGGGGAGATTCCTGAGGCGCACTGGGCATCATGGTGAGGGGTGGGGCCAGGGATGTCCAAGGGGCTGCTGATGCTGAAAAAAATAAATTGATTGGCACCGGTAAGGACTGGGGGTGGTTATTGGAGGAGCAGGAACTGAAGCCATATGGTGGGGCACCCGGGAAAGGTGAGGGTACAAGGGACCAGGCTGTGCCCTGGCTGGGCCTGGTGACCCCTTTACCCCCTTCCCCCCTAGTGTGTGCTCGGTGCGCTCAGTGGATGGCTCTCCCACCACCGCCTTCACTGTGCTGGAGTGTGAGGGCTCCCGGCGGCTCGGCTCCCGGCCTCGTCGCTACCTGCTCACTGGCCAAGCCAACGGCAGCCTGGCCATGTGGGATCTGACCACCGCCATGGACGGCCTCGGCCAGGCCCCTGGTACTCCACACCCCACCCCGAACCCAGCTAGCCTGCACTCACCCAGGCTATCTGTAACCTGCTTCAGCATGCTCTCTTCCCAAGCCTTTGCCCCCGACCCCTTTCCTTGTCCTTTGACCCCTCTTCTCCGTCCTCC
>PVHX01009901.1:0-73343 GCA_004024805.1 Geosciurus inauris | reverse complement strand
TCTCTAGCCATTAGAGAAATGCAAATCAAAACTACTCTCAGATTTCATCTCACCCCAGTCAGAATGGCAGCTATCCAAAATACAAGCAACAATAGGTGCTGGCGAGGATGTGGTGAAAAAGGTACACTCAAACATTGCTGGTGGGACTGCAAACTGGTGCAACCAATCTGGAAAGCAGTATGGAGATTCTTTAAAAACTTGGAATGGAACCACCATTTGATCCAGCTATCCCACTTCTCGGCCTATACCCTAAGGATTTAAAAACAGCATACTATAGTGATGCAGCCACTTCAATATTTATAGCAGCACAATTCACAATTGCTAAACTGTGGAAGCAACCCAGATGCCCTTCAATAGATGAATGGATAAAGAAACTGTGGCACATATACACAATGGAATATTATTCAGCAATAAAAGAGAATAAAATTATGGCATTTGCAAGCAAATGGATGGAATTAGAGAACATTATGCTAAGTGAAGTAAGCCAATCCCAAAAAAACAAATGCCGAATGTTCTCTCTGATTAGTGGATGATGATACATAAGGGGGGAGGGAATGAGGAACATAGGAGAAATGGAGGAACTCTGGATGGGGCGGGGAGAGGTGGGGGGAGGGAAAGGGGAATGGGTATAGTAAAGATGGTTGATTGAGATCGTCATCACTACCCTTGGTGCATGTATGAAGACACAAATGGTGTGACTCTATCTGGTTTGCAACCAGAGAGATGGAAAAATTGAGCTCTATATATGTGCTATGACTTGAAATGCATTTAAATAAATTATAAATAAAATAAAATAAATAAATAAATAAGAAGAAAAAAATTACCATTACAAACAAAAGAACATTTTACACTGTTAGCAAGAAAATGGAAAAAAAACAAACTGTGAAACAAGTCACATGAAATCATATGAGAATATCATATTATTTTTGATGTACAGATATGATATTTCAGAGTATTCAGAGGAAAAATTCTGCTTTTAATCTTTATATAGTACACGCTTGGCTCTAACACTTCCTTAGCTTCGTATTGTAGGATTGTGGAAGGTTACCCTCCTGAATCACACTAATTTGGCTGCCACTTTTTTGCCTGTGAAACTAGGAAAGCTCTATAAAAGCTCTTAGCATTTCCACTTTCCGTACGTGTTTAAAGAATAAACCAGCAGGAAAAAAAATTATATGTTCCAAGAGGTATTGAAGCAAGGCAGACATTAAATGCCACACCTGAAATAACAATTAAAGATTAAAAGTACTCGAAGTTTGTCGACTGTCATAGATGCTGGATCTCTATGTCCTAAGCTGCATCCCAGAGAGGCACACACCATTCTGTCTTCCTTGATTTTTACCTCCCCTTGGGCTGTATAATGCCATGTGTGGGGGTATGTTAGACCAGTCTTCCAGGAATGTAGGGAATTTGGTATCTAACACAGAACTTTGATATTTAAGTGATTTTAAGATTGTTCTAGCATTAACAGTTATCTTTTATGTAAGCTCGCTGCTTTTGATTGATGTAGGTTTTATAAAACATATGGAAAAATAGAAACAAACACATATGATTTCACTTATTCATTAATACAGGGCTATACTAATACAGGTTTATACAGGCATAGTTTAAACAGAAAAATGATACCAAGAAGATATTTTCAAACTAATGGTATTTTTGCAAATCAACTCTTTTCCAGAACAGTCTTGTATTCTGAGGCTGTGGTTTTCATTTACAAGGAATCCAAGTCTCTTCCCTTCATGTTTTGGGTGTCAGGATTTGTCACCCTTCCCATAAACAAAATTGATTCTAGGAAAAGAAAAAACACACACTTTAGGTATTTCTGAAGAAAATGACAATAATTTGTTTTTAATATTTTAAGAATCATTTAGTCTTTTTCTCTATAGGCAATGTCTAATAACTAAACCCTCTTCTTTGTCTAAAGTACATAACTAGATCATTATTAATCATTTTCTGGTAATTTATGAAGAAAATTAACTTCCACAACATCTCGTCATGGAAATTGCTTTAGCTCTGGTTTTCATATAGGAGAACAAAAATAAAGTGAGAGAACGGTGCTCTTCTAAATATAGAAACCCAGTCAGGCAAACATAGCATAATAAAATGGTGATGAGCACAGTGGAGTTTCAAATCGTAGGCATCAGCAGTCAGCTCTCATGCACGTAATGTAAGCCTCAGGGTTAAAAGTGCATCTCACCAGTACTTCCTCTTCAGCTCTGAATCAAAGCTTACTTTCCTTTCCTGCTAAAGACAATATTTTCATATCTCTACTACTTTCAAATCCTCACAGAGATGATATAGTATACAGCATAAATGCAAACACCTGTTTCCAGCCATTCTGTGTTTGCAATTGAAAAGGAACACAAAACTAGAGGAAAAAATAGACATAAATGATGTGTCAAATCTATTCACCTTTTTTTTCAAATAGGGAAAAGTGGCTAGGGGTCAATATCAAATAAATTCCTTATAGTCATAAGTAATAAAGATTAATTTCAAGAAGGATAAAATAGATTTTTCATCCTTTGAAAACTAATTAAAATGATATTCAAATATATTTGAAATTATAGTCAGAGAGCCCTGTTTAATTAACTCTTTACTGTTCAGTCAAAAGATAAACTTGTAGAAGAGCCAATAATGTGGAAATAGATATAATATCAAAGGTATTATTTTTTCTTTTTATAAATGATTATATTCAATAATGCTTTGCCTCAGAAATCTTAAAATTATTCTGGAAAAAGAAATTAAATACACCCATTTTTCAGCTAAATAAAGATACACTACACTCTTCCCAGGGTGAATGATACATTTAGTCACATTAGGAATCAGCAGTGACTTTGGTATCTTCATTATTACACTGTGGCATAAAGTGCTTTTCAGAATTATTTGGGAATTCTTTAAAGTCACTTTACAGACACTGATTATATAATTGAAGCCATAGTTTAAACTTTTAAACATTCAGAAGTACAGGGCACTACACATAAGCCATTTGTCCTAGCCTTCTCAATCCATTTCTTTCACCAATTAGAACCACATTTTGAATCAAATCTTCTAACAGACACCAATCTAGTCACCACTATATTGGGGATATAACTGAAATGTCTCTTGACATAATAGCAATGGACTTGGGAGGTAGGGCAAAGCAGAAACCACTATGTTTTCCTTTTTTCTCTCCATGCCTCCTTTCAAAATAGGAGGCATTTAAACATTTTAATCAAAATATTTATACAGTGGCTCTGTCAAATGGGGGCATCTTTTATCTCATAGTATTAAAATACATAGCATAACCAAAGTTAATAGTTAGAATAAAAAATTCCATACCCTACAGTCTATTCTCCCTTCAACCAAAGGCCTGAAAGAGTTCTAAATGCAATAATTTTTATTATGTGTGGAGTCTATTTCAAAATCATAATTCACTGCTTTCTCAGAAATGGCACATTTCATGTAACATCTTTCACAATTTTCTCAAAGTCTATAAAGCAAACCTACATTCACAGCCTAGAAAAAGCAAAAAGAAAGTTCTTTATTTTCCTGGAAGTTTAACTTAGAGCTTTACATAAATCTATTGCAATGTACAACATGCCTGATAGGAAACTCCAAATAATAGAGTTCGCAAATTATATAGAGTTTGCACAAGACAGCTGTTTGGCCAAAAGTAAAATTTAAATCTAGATAAAAATTAGTTGCACTAAACCTCCTAAAGTCATTTATCCTCATGCTTCAGAAAAAGTCAACTGAATACATTTTATGTAAAGCATGAAACCCTTTAATAGTCCATCCACCACTGGTCTCTTGAGTTCATTTGTGAAAAAAATAGATAAATCATGAAGTATATATTATTTTAAGATAATAGCCTATTCTACATTTTGTGTAACAACAATTTATAATCCCTAATACATGTGTGGCCATTCATTTTAAATAATACTTTAAAGGAGTAACTCTAGTTTATAAAATCTCATTACAATAAAGATCATAAAACAGTGGAAAATATCATTAAGGTTTGAAAGTTAAACACTATCACAAATAAAATATGTGTGTTATTTTGGATTTTGAATTCTCAGTGCTGTTTTACTAAATGCTATTACATGGCCTTAGAATATAATAAGTCATCAACTTGGAAAACAGAGTCAAACATAATTATTCTAAATGTCACTGTTTACTTGTGCTTTGATGCAGCTTCATTTCTTTCTATTCTTTATACTCAATAATTGCATAGTAAATGTAAGAAATTAGAGTTATCCAAAGGTTAAAGATGTGTAGATGACATACTCAGAGTGTATTGGAACACTGACATCTTCCACTGGAAATCGGAGTTGTGTTAATACAATCTCAGCAATTCTAAAACTCTTCCATTATCTCTGAGATATAACTTTCAAAAAGGTCACTCAGCACTAGTATCATGGAGTTAGAAAGAGATATTGATATATCCATGAGTGGACCAGTATCACTGTCTCTATTTAATCTAACAGATTTAGATTCTGAGATTACTTATGTCTCTTTTCCATGTAAAACAGTATATAGAGAGAAACTTTTCAATTTTTCTTCCTTCCTTCATTTATTTAAATTTATTGATTTATTTGTTATGAAAAGTTAGTATGTGCCAGGAATAGTATTATAGTCTTCACATATTCTTTTCTGTTTGTTGTTTGTTTTTGTGGTGTCGGAGAGCAAACCCACAGGCTTTTGCATGACAGACAAGCACTCTACTGCTGAGCTACATTCCCAGGCCCTCAGGTATTCTTATATTTAACTCCATGAGTGCTGATATTATGTTTAAATAGATAATAAAGAATATGTGGCTTAGAAAGTATAAGCAACTTGTCTTACCATTGCTAGTTAATTGAGCCGAAATTTTTGACATCCCAGTCCACATTCTCAACTTCTAAGAACACTGATATTTTCTGCAAGGCATTTTGCCAAATACTGAGCTGATTAAAATATAATTTTTGCTCTCCTGGGGTTTATGACTCTTACATGGCCATTATGACTGCTAAAGAGTCCTACATACGTGCCAGGAGACAATTTTCCCACTGCATTTATATTCCTGGCCTTTCCTTTTTAATAAAAGCAAGGGTCAAAACCTATTCAGATAATCTGGATTTCCATGTCAACAGTGTGCCAAATGCTAATCTAATCCACTACAGAATCTTTTATGTTCCTTGTATCTAGCCACCTCATCTTTCACCAATTGCCCAGATTGGAGGTTCAAAATTATACTTGACACCTCACTTATTCTCTCAACTCCACAACTATCCATTTTCATTCCATTGTGATATCATAGAAAGAGAGCTAATCTTGGTTCCTACTCTGCCATTTTTTAGTTATATGATCTTAGGCAAAATACATATCTTTCTCTGAGCTTCTTTGTCATTATTAGTCAAATATCTTACCTACTAGATGGTGCCAACATTGGAGATAGGCGTATAAACTAGCTACATTACATTTTAGCCATCTAATCGCTAGGGAGGAAGCCATGATTACTGTTACCTTATTTTAGGCCCTCATCCTCCCTAAAAATACAATACTGGGTACATAATATATACTTAACAGCATCTATTGAAAGAACAAATAATTTCAGATATGTAGTTGCCAACTGGCAGCTTAACTTAGGCACTACCCCCAAAGAATTTTCCAAAAACATACCTGTTGGGTTATTCTTCAGAATGAACAAAAATGGATGATTTGCTATAAATTGGTTTGGAGTCAGACTCATGATCACAGGAGTATGTATGCCTAAAAAAATAGAGATAGCAGTTATTTAGATATTCACTTTTAAAAGATCAGGAAAGAAAATAAATCCAAAATACTTTTCATAGACAAGAAAGGTCATGTTGGTTAAGGACTTAACATGTGGAAAAAATAACCATTTTCTAAATGCAGGGAAATCTGCAATAAATTTAAAAACCAAAGTGCAGAAGAATAAATATTAGATCATTCATTGAATAATCCTAGCTTCACAGTTATGTTCAGTGAAGAAGAAAGCCAGATACTAGATTCAATTTGGTGAAAGCAGTTAGAAAATGTCATCTTTTAAATAATAATTTTCTGATCACTTTTTATTTACATTATATGATTTATTCTTACAATGTTTTCAATTTTTAATTTTGATCTAGATATGTTTGCACTTCATTTCTGTACTACAGGCTTGTGGTAATCACATCTGAGTTCAAATTTATTTTGTGCTTACCCTTTCAAAATTATTCCATGAGCTCAGAGCTTTTAGGATTTATGTAGTGAATATACATGAGATTTTTGTTATGAGACTAGAAGCAGAGATCTACTACCCTAAAAATTATTCACAATGATAATTGTATCATGTTGATCCATTATGGCATTTGTCAGCATTTTGGGTGGGAAAAAATAAATGGTTGGATGGTTTTTCTTCCAGATTAAATATGTCTACACTCAATCAGTTATTTTCTTTACCAATAATGCAATGGTTTTGTATAATTTTTTCAGACCCAAAGAAAAACAAAATTAGCATATATAACCAGAAACAGAAAACAGTCAAATATAACCTTATTAATATAACAATAATGGCAGTCTTCTATCTGGAACATCAGGGCTGTACTGCCTAAATTACCAGTGAATATAGACTTATGTTTGAATTAGTGAGAAGAAGCAGAGAAGTCAAGTCAGTTTGACTACCATTATCATTCACAATGAATGTCTGGACTTTTGTTCCTGAGCAGCCTGTAAGCAGACCTTCTTCCAAATTCAGGATGCTCAGGCTGACTATGTTGAGGTATAATTCAACAGAATCATCGCTGCCTCTTACTGTCTTCCCTTAATGCTCACTGCCTCCTCCTAGAGAATTCTAGACTTACAACAAGAAGCAGTGGGAACTAGGAAGAAATGACTCTGAATTTGAAGCCAAAAAACTTGATTTTAGTTCAAACTCTGTTGTTAATCAACAGCATGACCCCAGGCAAACCATTTCACATTGGACCTTTGTCTTCACCAATTTAATGAGAGGATCCAACAATGACCTAGAAGGATTTTTTCAAAAGAAGGACTTTTATATATGAGCCAACAATCTCATCCAACTGCATCCCTTTGATTTCTCCAAGGATTGATATAGCTCATGCCCTACAATCTAAGCTTCTTGAGCACAGCAATGCAATGCTTTTAGGAGAGGACAAAATGGTAGTGAGAGTGCAGTGTGTCCCACCCAGATGTCAAAATCCATTGGCCCTAAGTAGCATTACAATTTAATCAAGAAATTGCTAAGTGAATATAATTTTTTTTTGGTACTGGGAATCGAATGAACCCAGGGGTTCTCTGCTACTGAGTTAAATTCCCAGCCCTTTTAATTTTTTATTTTGAGACAGATCTCACTAAATTGCCAAGGCTGGCCTTGAACTTGCTATCCTCCTGCCTCAGGGTTCATAGTGGCTAAGATTAAAGTGAGCACCAAAATGCCCAGTTCCTTTTGTATTTTTAGTTGACTTTAAGAGTTTTCCCCAATATTTTTCTAGTATTACTTATATTCAGTATAGATATTATTCTAAATGTCATATGTTCAAGGAAGTGGAATGTAGAGGAATGATTCTTAATCTGGATATACACAGATTTACATGGTGAGTGTGGAAAACTCAGATTCTGATTCAGTAGGTCTGAAGTTAGACCTAAGACTCTGCATTTATGACAAGCTCCTGTGTGATGCCATTGCTGTTATTCTATGCCCTGCATCTGTAGCACACAAGGGCAGACACAAGCCACAAAGGAGCAAACACTAGTTCTCTAGTGATGCACACTAGAATCACTTAGGGAAATCAAATATTAGAGGCTGGATCTCACCTACAGAGATACTAATTCAATTATTTTGAAATGTAGTCTGGGAGTAGGATTTTTAAAAAATTCCCAGATGATTCTAATATTCAGCTAAGTTTGAGAGTCCCTGCTATGGATATAATAACAACAATCAAATTAGAAAAATGAGGACAAACTCTGTGTGAAGCAAGAATGAAATTAAACATAATTACTTAAGACTGATCATTCTTAAATAATAATGCTTTTATATGTGAGCCCTAAGGTTTTTTCCATCAGTCCTATCTGCTAATTGGCAAGTAATCCAATTTGCAAATGAACAACTATCAGTAGATGAGCCTCAAGTCCTAATCAAATCCTTTTTCTTTTACATTATTCTGTTACAGAACAGATGTATGAACAACTTATAAAAGCATTGTCTTTTTTTGTTCCTGCAATGTGATACAGAGAAAAGAGAGATCAGAACACAGCAAAATGACCAGCATCTTTCATCCTCACCCACATTCCTCATCCCAGTTTACTGAGAAACCATTTGTCCTACCAGTTGATGTTGCAGCCTTGCTGCCATCTTCATTTATCTCAAAGAAAACCTTCTGCATGATATGGGAAACATACATCTCAGATGAATCTGATGAAAAACATTAAATATTTAAGGGTTAAAATCAAGAGCCATTACCTATTAAGTCTCAGATTCATTTTATTTTCAGATGAACAAAGAACAGGAATCAAACATAATGAATTCCTTTCTATTCAGTCCATTTTCTAGAGATAAAAATGATTTGGTTTTGGCTCTTACAGGCATGACACAGATAGAGAGACAGAGAGTTTAGGTTTTACCCTGATATATGAGGTAAAGATTGAAGGATTTAAGCATCAAACCAGTTATCCCACCAAGTGGAATATTCGAATGGACAAAGGGTTTTGCCCCCTTAACCAGGATCTATAGACAGAATGAAAGAGGTTCTCTAGATTTGAATTTAATCCCACCTTATGTATTCAACCTCAAAGCCACCTTATCTTTTAAATTCCATATTCAGTTTTGATCTGAGTTTAAAACAAAATTTACTTTCCTTCAAGACAATAAGGCTATGAAAATCTGAAGAGCTTTTGTGTCATCTGTTACAAAATCACTTCAGAACTGTGCTTTAAAATCTGTTAACATTTTCAGTGCAAGATAGTATCTTACAACATTTTATTCTGGTATGGATTTGAGCTGAGAGAGAATGCCTCTCTTCTTCCCTTGGTGGAAATCATGTATGTGTGAAGCATATCCATTGTAAGGATCTGAAACGATAGTCTCCTTTAAAAAGTGGGGAGAGGGGAAGCCATGAGATTATAAATCATGTCAAGTCTGCTTTGCAAGGACCAGGTAGATCCCACAATGCTCCACAGAGTCAATGGACACATGCTCTAGAAAACTGCCTGGCATATGAGTGGCTTACAATAAAAACTGCTCAAATAAGCCACTCAAAGGATGTGAATATGTCTAGTGTTCGAAACCTATAACATGGAGGAAAGGAGGCATCCACAGTATTAGTGTGGATCAACTGAAACATAGGAGAAGGGATTTCCAAGGTCAAAAAACTGAACACCTTCTTTTAGTATTACCTGGAATAAGACAGGATTCATAAATAAAGCACAGAGCAAATGACCTCAGAGCCCACATCAAGAGCTAAAAAGCAGGTGGCGGAAGAGTGGAGAATTTCACCAGTTCAGCTATGATACCAGCCCCAGTGGCTCCTGCTTAGACTGATACACTTTGTATTTCACCTGAGTGTAGAGATGATAGATTAGAACAAGAATATGAACTCAATGATTTCTAAGCCTTTGTGCTAATTATTTCTCTTAAATTTTTATGAAAATTCCAAGTATGTCATTGTTAAGAGGACAAGAAAACCTCAATAGCTCTGATAGAAGATGTGAGAAAGAAGATTAATACGTCACTTTTTCACTTAAGTTTTAAAACATTTATTGAGCATTACCTATGCATTAAATGAAGTAGGTGATTTACTTACATGCTTTTATTTATGCCCTAAAAGTCACTAAGATATATTATTTCACTTAGATCAGAAAATAGAGGTTCAATAAGGTTAAGTACTTTCCTAGAGCTGACACAAGAAGTAATAGCAGAGTAGGAAGTCAAATGTGAATTTCAAAGTTTCCCAAGTAACTTTATAAAAGTATTTTATTCAAAACTTGTGCACTGCATGCATATAAGGCAGCATCTCCTCTTTCATGTATATGTCCCATATCATTAGTATTTCATTTAGGAATGATTAGTTTCATTTAGAGAACGTTCATGGCACAAATGATCAGTAGGGATAGCAGGGTAGTTGTGCTCCTCCTACCAGCTGCAGTATCAACATTGGCTGGAGCTATTCTATTTCAGTCAATAAGACAAAGTCAGAGCAGTTAAAGCAACTCAAATAGGTAACTCAGGAGGAAGAGAGCAGAAAATGCTGAACATTTATTCTCTGCTCAGGGTTATTCTCTTGCACAAATTCTTTTATGAAGAATTTTGGAGGTATTTTCTTGAATCATCCTATAAAAGATGTTATAAAAGTCACAAATTGCTGGGAATTTGCAGAGTGAGTAGCTATTTGAAAGTCTAAGGTATATTGAGTGAGCTTCCTAAGGCCAAAAAGAAGTTTAAGAGGAAAAAATGCTTGAAAATGGTTTGGTGAGGTGGCTGTGTGCCAGGGCACATTTAGATGGCACCCTGTTGTAGTATTTAATGTTGACTGTCTCATTCCTGATGCTGATGAAACTGTCAAAGAAGTCAGATCTATCTGTCACTGTGAGAACAGTCGTTATATCGTATGTGAGGGTGATAATGAATATCCATGTCAGCTGTGAACCCCATTCACCACCAAGAAAGCTCATTCCTTCCATTCTGCCACTCACGTAATTGATGAGTGAATAGATTAAGGAATACCTCTCCAAAGTCCAGGTATGTATATAGGAAGATACAAAACATTTCCACAATATTGCATGCTATGATACAAAAACCGGACTTAAAAGCATTAGGGCCATTTTATAACACATAAGACAGAATTTTGAAAAGGGTAACTTGTGACAAAAAAAACATCCCTTTTTTTTCTCTTGAATTTTTTGTTTGTTTTTGTTTTTGTTTTGTCTTTTGAAACACTGAGTACTACTAAACCCAGAAGAATTAAAAGACTGTCCTGGCATGGTTGTGCAAACAAGCTCCTTAACCACACACAATTCCCCAAGTGCAATTTAGCATGAAAGCTCCCTCTGCAATTCTGTCAGTCCAAAGGAGTATGTTGCTAAATCCGCCAGCTGCAGCATTACAATTTCTTGATCGAGTTTTTCATCTAGTACCTTGAGGATGTCTATTCTATGGGCTCTAATATTACTGAATTAACTTTTATTTTTGTTTTTGTTTGTTTGTTTGTTTGTTTTTGGTACTGGGGATTGAACTCAGGGGTACTCAACCACTGAGCCACATCCCCATCCCTATTTTGTGTTTTATGTAGAGATAGGGTCTCACTGAGTTGCTTAGTGCCTCACCATTGCTGAGGCTGGCTTTGAACTCACGATTCTCCTGTCTCAGCCTTCCAAAGTGCTGGGATTACAGGCTTGTGCCACTGTGCCTGGCTCTGAATTAACTTTTGGAAATTAGTTTATTAGAATTTTATTAGCTCTGCTTAGATGAGAGGCTCAAAGTTTTAATTCCCATTATTCAGATTAAGAAATACAAACAGCAGAAATAATAGCCCACATAATACACTTACCTACATCATTTTATTTAAAGCATGCTTAGAATGTGTATCTAATATTATGAAATGTTTTTTGAATTTCATTAAGGAAAACTTCCTAGATGCAAAATACAGTGCCTGCTTACAGACAGATTAACATGCCCATGACATTTATTCACTATGTATATGTATGCTGGGAATGAAGGCTCTTTCAATTTTATGATCAGTCAGTTAATACGGTACTAAGAAAACAAACTAAGATGACAATAGAAAAATTATCCATCATACTACCTGTTATTCCAGAAAGGTCACAGCCACCACTAAATATCTCAGTTATGTTCAAAGAATACAAAGCTTCTTTGAAGTCTAGTGTTTGTTCTACTTTAAATCTGTTTAAAAAAAAAAAGATGAAAAATCTTGAAACACTGTATATATTTACGAGTAAACTGCTTTTTTAATAAAACATGACTTGGAAGAAGTTATACTGTGAAATCTTTTGTTTTCATTTTCCCAATTACATTTTCTCCCCTTTCACATCACTCCTCCCCAGTTCCACCAGTCAGTACTGAATTGCTAATAACTCACCTCCTAGATAAATGGCTTATAGGAATGATGAATAGAATACTCTATTTTTTGAAGTAACAATTACCAACACAACAGTCCTATCTAAATGTTCAATGCTAGTCCTTCCTAAGAAGTGTAAATTTTCCCTCCAGCCATCAAAGATGGCTCCTGGCAGACATCCAGGATATCATGTGCAGGAAACTGGAGTCCACAGTTCATGGGGAAGATTTTTGGCTACTGAAGTACAGGGAGCGTTTATAACCAGTCAACCATCTCACCACTGTCACAGTTGATGTAACTTTTTTCAGTTGATGGACACCCCTAATATCTTCTCAATGGACCTTGTAAAAGAGTGAGAGATTCAAAAGGGACAGAAGTTCTTTCAAAGGAAAGGAAAGAAAACTTACAGGAAGGTTGGGGTGGGGTGGGAAAGACAACTACTAGTGCTTTGAAAGCAGGGAAATAGGACTCGAGTATTTGGCTTACCTCTGTTCTTCACCTGTGACCAGAGAATCTCAAAGATTCAGGCATTGAATTGTACCACCCCATGTCAACACATGGAATTCAGCAATCACTGAATCTCATGTAAATGGGGGGGGGGGGGCGGTCCTAGCACTTTTTATTTCATAGATGCTTAAAGCATTTTAAAACTGCATTGGAAATGTTGTTTATAAGAGAAAAAGACAAATGTAACATTCTTAAACAGGAAACTATGATTTCTACATCAGTGAAATTCCCAGCAACTCCTAACTAACCATCTTTGCTTATACCTGACAGGCATTTGCCCCTACGCTCCAGGGGCACAGGCACAGACACTATTGCTCAAGAATTCTTGCTTATCTAACAGGTAAGCTCACGTCTGGGGCTAGAAATTAGCATGGGCAATCAGTCTAATCACTGTTTTCATTGGCAAATACTGAACAAGCTTCTTAATTATAATTCTTCAAAACAATGAACATGCTGTGGCAGAACTTTACTGGGTCTAAATTATTTCCTGGTAAAATAATGTGCACTTTGGGAGACATTAACTCATTCAGAACCCCAGCTAACAGGGAACAGGTGCAACATGCATATTAAAATCTACTTCTAATGAAAATAGCTTCTTGTATGCCAACTATTTTCAATTTCTTCCTTGTAACTTTACTAAGAACAATAAAATGCAACATGATGGTTTTGAGATTTTTTTCTATTTTTATTGTCAGATTCTTTAAACTAAACAGTATGGACTTCTAAAAGGTGAAAAATACATTTTCTAATACCTACAAATTGGCTATTTTTAGTGTAATAGTCCAACAATTTTAAGATAATGACAAGAATACCACAAGACTTATTGTAACTTCTAATAATGCCTAATTATCATGAAAAAGTCATTTAAATAATAGTCGTGCTCATAATATAGTCCAAAGAAACCTATAGCAATAGAAATCCATTCGGTCATTTAATAAAAGTATAATTTGCAGTCGATTTCAAATTATCCATAATTATTGAAGTCATGAATAGCCAGGTATGAAGGAACACTTCTCTGGGTAAGGCACTTAATGATTTTATCTTCAATCTTCTCACAACTTGTGGGAAGTAAGCATTATCATCATTATTAAACAGAAGACAGCAGTAGCTGGAGAAAGTTGTTTTCTAGGCTCAGGTCAAGATGGGTGCTAGAGATGTGTTTTATACCCAAACCAGGTCTTAGGGTTACCCACAAGAATAAAAATATAGACACATGCAGTGGTGCACGCCAGTAATCTCAGCAATTCTGGAGGCTGAGGCAGGGGGATTATGAATTCAAAGCCAGCCTCAGCAGATTAGTGAAGCACTGACCAACTCAGTGGGACCCTGCCTCTAAATAAAATATTAAAAAGGATCTGGGGATATGGCTCAGTGGTTAAGCACCCCTGGGTTCAATCCTTGGTACCAAAAAAATAAGTGAAAAAAGAAAAAGAAAAATATAACATAATCCTTGACAGTTCTGGGCCTGGTTTGTTATATGGGTGCATAGTAGCTTCTGATCCCCTGCCAACCAACTGCCTTAGGGTATGTGCATATGTATGGGTGTAAAGGTGAAATACCTTTGAGCCTCATGGGCTGAATAAAAACACTTTCAGTCACATACGAAACATATCTCGACAACATTTAATATATACTTATTTTTCTCATTTTTATCAGTGTCTAGTAGTTCACTGAGCATTTTGCAATCATTACATATCCTGATAAATCCATTTTTGTATTTCAACTCATTTTGTCCATGTTCCCTTCCTCTCATCCATGCATAGTTCTCACTCACCCACTTACAAATAGAATACTGGCCACCCACTGGGACTTGGTTCTAGTCCAGCAAGAATGTGACACTTCATATCCTAGGGTAAAAATGTTCTGTCCTTTGAAAAGTCCTGGCACAGCTGCTCCAGATCTTTGATCTTGCTGTTCACTCTATCACTGACCACTTGCTCTGTCTGGGCTCCCCTCAATGCTTACCCCACATAGCATCTCTTTTCTGACTTTTAGCTGTCCTCTTGCAATTTTTTTCTCTACTATTTATTGGCTGTGTAAACCCAGGCCAGGCATTCACCTGTGTGCACTTCACCTATAATCTGAACATAAAACTCAACATCTACCAAATTTATTGTAGGAATTAAAGATATGTTTGTAGCTCTATGCTCACCAAATGTTAGAATTGAATGAGAATAATAATACAAATAATAGAGTTAATATTTACCACTAAAATTTTATATACATGGTTTCATGGAATCCTTACCACAATCCTACAAGACATGTATTATCATTCATCCACCTAACAATAAAAGAAGAACCTTAGATAAACAAACAGATTGGATTAAAGTTATAGTTAGAAGGTGGCAAAGCTCTTGAGTCTTCAATATAGATACTGTGAGATGCCAGACACATCATTCATCAGAAAAAGAATAGTACTGATCAGAAAAAACTATGCCTAGTATTTACTCTTGAATAGAACTGTAGTGCTTAACAAGTATAAAGACGCAGACCTCTGAAAATTTGATGACATCTATTAAGCATCTCCCAAAGAAAATGCAAATTTGACCTTAAGTGCATAAATCAGTAAATAATTTTATTGGTTTCAAGGACTCTCCAGAAATCCATGGTGCCCAGTTATAGACTCCTACAAAGGAATGAGAAATCATAGTTCTTTCATTTTACTAGCAAGTTAAGCTTTCATTTTATTAGCAAGTCAAGCTTAGAACCTCAAACCAAATTTTCACAGCCCATATCCAGTCAAACATTCCATTAATGTTTTTCTGTTTCACCAGTCAGTTACTCCCCCAAGTAAAGCTGTTCCCTTTAAGCACTCATTACTTAATGTCTGAATCTTTGCACTGCTTTCTTAAATGATCTTTGGGATTTCAGTCTGTCCCTCTTTGCCACATTTAGAACATCATTACTACTCAGTTTAAAGCAACAAACATTGATTGAACAACTACCATTTTTCAGACTCATGCTTTGTGCTGGGAGCACAGAGAAGAAACATGCATAAATCCTCAAGAGGTTTACAGGCCAATGGGAAAACAAGAAAACAGCGTTAGCACAACGACCAGGAAGAAATAAACACAAGATCTTCAAAGAACTTTTCCCAGAGGGGAGAAAGGAAGATGTTTATGGATCTTGCATAGAGAGATCATAAATGCTGTCTAAAACCCAAACTTGGTCATAAAGAAAAATAGAAATTATCCAGAAAAGATGGATATGATGGGGATGGTATGGTGGGGGAGTGTGGATTGGAGATAAGTTATTAGCATGTAAAAGACATTGTGATTACCAGATATTTCTTTCTAAAAGACCATCTTAATCATTTGACTGACCTGGATATTTTCAAGAATTCCCCATGGTATACAGGGTTTATCCCTCTTGGTTCTTTTATAGTGAAGCTTTGAAGTCTTTTCTAGGGAACTTTGTTTATAGTCACAGTCTCTGGTGTTCCCTCCCCCTCCTATGACTGTCACAAGGATCACTAGGTATACTGTTATTTTAATACTTAGTGTACACTATAGTCTTCATAAGTTCCTCGTGGAAATCTTGCCCTGTTCCACCTAAGTAGTGACAGTCTTATAATTTGGAAGCATGCCTATCATAATACATCTGTCCCACCTTTTGCCTACAGTGAGGTACCAATCTGTGCTAAGGGAAATAAATTTTATAAAAAAGTCAACTCAGGCTATAAGGCTGTGAGCCAAAGACATGAGAGTCAATCCTGTCTTTTCCAACAGTGGTTGAATGCAACCAACTTACTAGTCAAGTGACTCGGTTTTCTTATCTGTGAAATATGAGGTATAACCAAGTCAGACAACAGAACCATAGCATTTAATATTAAAATACAAATGCTAAGTCTTTTACAAAGTTATAAGTGCTCTACAGATGAAAGTTATTTGTTTATTTACTTGGCTTTCATGTATTAAATCATAAAAGCATATTCTCAGAATGTTTTTCATACAGAGGAATGAATCATATTGCAAGTATATGTTAGACTCTTCGAATTAAGAAATTTTAACCTCTAAAATATGTATAAGACCTCATATTACATCTAGACAAAGTGATAGAATTATTTTAGCTAATATCCAACTGGGGGACAATGTCTAAAATTAGATTTCTAGAATGTTATAGACAATAAAAACTAGCTAGCACTCTAGTATTTTTAGACTATAGTCTGTTTTATTGGCCTTGATTCTAACTAGTTATTTAGGAGGAAAGGAGGAGTGTTTCTGAGTGACTATCATCTAAACAGTCACATGTACCTTCCTGCTGTAACTTTGCTACAGGAGCAAGATTGATACTTCCATCTTTAGTGTTTATGAAATTTTTCTTTGAAAGAGGCATTTTGTTTTACAGTAACATAGAATTTAGTATAACTACTGTAATGGGTTGAATTGTGTCCCCCCCTTTTCTCCAAATTCATGTGTTAAAGCTCTAAATCCCAGCTGCAATTATAATATGGCTTTATTTGGAAATAGGTTCCTTATAGAAATAATTAATTAGGTTAAAGTCATACTGGAGTAGATTGTGTCCTTAATCCTGTAAAACTAATGTCCTTAAAAAAATCTGAGGTGGGCACTGTGGCAAATGCCTATGATCCCAGTGGCTCAGGAGGCTGAGGCAAGAGGATCACAAGTTTGAAGCCAGCCTCAGCAACTTAGGGAGGCCCTAAGCAACTTAGCAAGGCCCTGTCTCAAAATTTTAAAAAATAAAATAAAATAAAAAGGGCTGGAGATGTAGCACTGTGGTTAAGTGCCCCTGGGTTCGATCCATGGTACCAAAGAGAGAGACAGACAGACAGACAGACAAATTTGAGAATGTCATGTGAGAATAGATAGCCACGTGACAACAGAAGCAAAACTTGGGGTGGCGCATGTGTGAACAGAGAAACACCAAGGATTGCTTGCTGCTACCAGAAACTAGGAAGGGGCAGGGAAGCGTTCATTGCAGTATCAGAGAGATAGCGGGCTGTGACACCTTGGCTTTGGACTTTTAAACCACAACTGAAAGAGAATGAATTATTATTGGATTAAGTCACCTAATCTGTTTTGTTATTTTGTTACAATAGCTCTAGGAAACTAATACAGTCACGTAAACTATTCCCATTTTACCAAAATCTTCACTCATCAATTTGATAACCAGTATATATTCATTCAGGTATTAAAAAAAAACCATACCACTGAATGATAAAATATAAATTTGTCAGTCTACACAAACTATTTATTGAGCCTTTCTAATTTTTTCCGTGCTGAATACATGTTTTAAAATGGGAATATTTCAATTTGTGAAGAAATTGTTCATTTTGGGAAAAATGTATTTCTTAATTTTCAATTCATGATTTTCATGTTCAGGAAACAATTCAATAACTATGTTCTGATGGACTGAAATTAGCAATGAATGTAACACATGAAAAAAATCATTCTTTTAAGAAATTAGGAGACATTATTTTAATGAAAAAGTAATAATTTTAAATGTAATAATGTATTAATGTGATTAAATAATTGACAAATTTTTAGTCCTCTGAATCAAAAAATCTAATTTTTTTCTTCTCTAGAAAGATGTTTCCAAATGAATGGCTGATTTCCTTTTCTTCATTATGCTGAACATATGGGGAGGAGGGTCAACTTCATCAGGATCCTCACAGGAAATGAATTAAAACATGATTGGAAAATTGAATTCTGCTTGCGATATTTAAGATTAGATAAAGAGAAATACTAAAGAATCTCTTTCTGTGAAAGCATTTATATAATTTAACTCAATAGTACTAATTTAACAAATAATATATAGTATGAAATGTGCTAGGGGCTACAGAAACCAAAATATAGGGGACATAACTGTCTCTGTCCAATAACTTACATCTTAACAGGGTAGACAAGAATGTAAGCAAGAAATGAAAATGAAAACGCAGTATAATAAGTGTTATGATGTAAATTTGTACAGAGTGTTCTGAAAAGAAAGATAAGCAATGGTTCTTTTAACTTGACATGTTTGGAGAAAACTTCATAGAAGAGGTAATTCAAGAGGGGGAGCTTGAAGAATAATTGGAGATTTATTGGCCAAACACCATAGAGAAGGACTGTGGTGACAGAGGGAAAGGAGTGAAAGAGACTGAGAAATCAGAGAAGATGATGTTTCTCATTTGATACTGGCTAGGCAGTCATTTTAAAAAAGAAAAAAAAAAAAGACATCATTTATTTAGTAACCTTCCATTTGCTAAACTTTGTGCTATGAATAGATGTGATGAGATACTGTAAGTGAAACTATCATCAAGTTTTTACAATCTTTTGTGGCTGGAATTTGTATGGAAAAATAGTGTACTACTGCCAACTACTGTTTCTCTTTCTACATAAATGAGGATTTAAATTTACCTTTTAATGCAAATTGTTCATTTGTTTGGGCAAAGTAATACACTGGCTTTTTATTATGCAAACAATATCATTGGGGTAGAGATATTTAAGTTTGAGATGATGAGGATGTAAGCTATTCCATATGATATGAAAATTTCATTTTCATTGAGTGTTGAAATCTACTGCTATAGATTCCTGTCACATCTGGGAAATTGACCGTAGAGGGGTGGAAGGAAATCTGGGTTTTTTCTTCCTGTGCTGGAAAGAGTTGGAGGACTCTGGATGTAGAGTTGGAGGAAGATGGTAAGAGAGCTCATTGAGTGAGGAAAGGCCCTGGTGCCATGGCAATGGCATGCTATGTATATCAACAGACAGGGGAAGGTTCCTTGGTACAAGAAGAGTCTACACTAGGGAAACCATCACGGCGAGTACCCAGATTTATCACCACACTTCCAGTAAACTTTGGTTAAACGCTGGAGTTTTCTTACTTGTATTAGTTGGCTAGGGCTACCATAGCCTGTGAAGTACAACATATTGGGTGCTTTAACTGACAGAAATGTTTTATCTCATAGGTATGAAAGCCTGAAGTCCAAAATCAAGGTCAGTAGTTTTGGTTCCTTTGGAAGGATGTGAGGGAATGATTTCTTTTCTGCCTCTCTTCTTGGCTTACAGATGGATATCAACTCCCTTTCTCTACACATCACCTTCCTTCTATGAGGATCTGTGTCCAAGTTTCCCTCTTTTATAAGGATACCAATCACATTAGATTAGCATCCACTGAAACCTTGCTTTAACTTGATTAATCTATGAAGACCATATATCCAAATAAGGTCACATTTGAGGTACTGTGTGTCAAGACTTCACCATGTGAATTTGAGGGGACACAATTCAAATCATACCAGTTGGGCTTGGAAGAATTAAGGGTGAAGTCTGAGTCTACACTATCGGAAAAGTAGTATTGGAGGTATAGCTGCAGTTTGGAGAAGCTGATAAGAAGGCTCAAATAGAGAAGATCTTCGACTGCAGTAGTCTGCCCAGACCTGTGAGCTGTGAGACATTCCTGCAGCAATTCCTAAAAACACTGGAGGAGGAAATTCTGGCCAAACCCTATTTCCTGTTGTCAGTTAAGTTTGGGGCTCTTGCATAATTAAAGTATTAGTTACTTAGGATCAAGAAACAGGGGATAACTTGGTTACAAGCATAATTATCTACATTTTATATTGATAAAAACTGCAACTGAGAATAATCCAATGACTCTCCTAAGACCACACTAGTACTAGGTACAGAGAGGTTTTAAACTCAGTATTTTTTGACTCCAAGATGATGATCTTTCCAATGCAGAAAAAAAGAAAGGAAAAGGAAAAGGAACTTTGAAGATAAGCAATTTAATTTCAAAAATTATTATTTCAATTATTAGAAGGTAAACTATCTTCCACATAAGCCATTACATCCCCAGTTTGGCATATAATAGGAGCTAATATATATATATTATATTCTTTGAAAAACTGGATAACGTTCAGGTGGAGATTACAGATGGTAGGAAATTGGAAGAGAAGTTGGAGTTAGTGATTCAGACTTCCAGAGACATGAATAATAGGAAAATAATGTTTCTCAGAGGGATAAGAAGAGGAAAATTCTGAAAATAAATTTCTGTTAAACAATTTTATTTGAAAACAGAACAGAAAAAAATAAGTCAGGGATGAGAAGAGAAAGTGATTAGTGGCATAAGGAATAAAGGAAGAAAGATTTTTTAAAAAGGTGATTAATAAGGTTAGGGGTGTAACTCAATGATAGATGGCTTGCCTAGCATGAGTGAGGCAAGACCCTGGTTTCAGTCCCCAGCACCACAACAAGTAAACATAAAAGGATGATTAATAGCCGGGTGTGGTGGCGCACGACTGTAATCCCAGCACTTTGGGAGACTGAGACAGGAGAATCACAAGTTCAAAGCCAGCCTCAGCAACAATGAGATACTAAGCAATTCAGTGAGACCCTGTCTCTAAATAAAACACAAAATAGGGCTAGGGATGTGGGTCAGTGGTAGAGTACCCCTGAGTTCAATCACCATTACCAAGAAAAAAAAAGATGATTAATAAAAGGATGATCAAGAGCTCACAGGGTGAGAAAAGCATTAGATACTTCTTTCTCCAGAGTACCACGGAAAGTAAGTAAAAGAAGATTAATATTCACATAATTTTTAGTTGATTTATATAAATAGGTGAAAAAAATGTTTGATGATAGATTTTCTTTTAAAACTATGAAGTTGAGACATATGCTGAGAGTAAAAGAAACCAACCTAGAGTAGCAGATGAAGAGAGAATGTGCTGGTGTGGGGTGGGCATTAGTGAAGTCTCCTGAGATAAATTCTGAGTCCCGAGCTCCAGCCTTTGCAAAACTGGGAGTAACTGCTTTCTGGATTAACAAAATAGCAGGAGAGGAGCAGGAGTGGCTTTTTAAAAGAACAAAAACCAGGAGGCAAAACACTGGGACTCTTGGTGAGAGTGTGATTGAAATGAGTAATGGCTGGATCCTGGCTAAGCCCAAAGGAAGTGAAAGCCTAGAGGATTAAGAGACCAGAGGCCAGGGACACAGGAGCAGAGACCATGTAGGAGTTGTGGAGCTTGCAGAGAAATTTAGAAATCAAAGAAGAGCATTAAATCTGTTAATAATCACTTTTCTTACAAGTTCAGATGGAGTGTGGATTGGGGTTATTTGAGCACAACTTTCACTCTGTAGCCACTTCTGTCCCTTAGAAGTATGATATCAATGTTTATAACCATTGCTTCCTAGGACCATCCTTTGCAATTTCCATGATGTATTAACTATGTAAAATTGACCATAGGATTCTATTTATAATTCAGTGACTGTTAGAGCACTATTTTGTCAAAGGTGATTTAGCACATTTTTAATGGTGAACACACTATTATGAATTATTAGAGAATTTGTTTTCTCTGAACAAAAAAGTATTTTAAATTCTAATGAAAAAGACATTAGAGGATAAATTTGTGAAATAAAAAGCTGATAATTCTTTTTAACTAGTGACTTCTAAATTTACAACATAATTCTTCATCTTTTTCAGAGAGAATTAAAACACTGAAATTCAGTTCTCACAGAGAAACTACATTGGCAGGGAAAGACTGGCCTTTGCATCCATTCTGTGGAGTAATATTCTTAAATGCATTTTTCGCTTTATTTATGGCAATAGCCTTCTCAGGCATTTGCTATCTTTTCAGCTGGCTTTTCAAATATCTCCATAAGCAGAAACATAGAAACCAGGAAAATAAAATGACATGACCAACCTAGGGAGGCTTATTTCCACTTCTTCTTCCTGCATCTCAGAGAACCATTTCAGGATCTGATGAGCAGTAATTAGTTTTTCTACTTCTGTTATGTTCACCTCTTCTGCAGGAAGTATGACGACTAAACTAAAGTGGTCATCCTTATAAGGCAATTCCAAAACCTGGTATTTCATGGAGGATTCAGAAAAATAACCTGGAACGAAGGAAATAAATTATTGAATACACTTGGCAATTACCAGAAACATGCTTTAAGAAGTAGGGTTTCTCCTATTACCGTATTTTGTTTTCAGAAGAGCCTTCATCATTGGAATTTTGACAGCTGAACCATCTTTCTTAGTAAAATTCATTAGCTGAGTGTCCTCTTTTCTAAATTGCTGTTTCCAATCCCCTTTGAAATAGATAGCATTCACCAAGACAAGCCGAGTCAGAGGGCCAAATTCTTCCCCTGAAAACATGTTTTTAATTTTTCCTACGAAGAGGTAGAGGAAGAAGCAGGAAGAAATATTCAATAATGATTAAGTAGAACTGCTTTAAAGAGGATTAAAGCAAAAATGTCTCAGCGGAGATATTTTGGACTCTTGTCTTATAATCTAACCTTAGCAATTATGAGAATAAAGGGAGATGCTATCAAACATTTCACTAAGAAACAGGTGTAAATAGATTCCACTAGAAAATAGGAACTGTGTGGCTGTATTAGGCAAACTCAGACATACCTAATAATGGATTCTTCTCAGTGAGATTATTTTTATCATTTGTCTTTCAGACAGAAAGAACAAAAATATTTCTTCCTGAACATTCATTGGTATTATTCAGACTTTAAGGTTCTCCAGCAGGTTGATCATATTTAATAGGTTAATGGTACACTCCAACTTGCCACTCTTGTGTACCATTGGAACAGGACAAGAATGGAGAATGCCAGTGTGATTTTTCTCTTCTAAATAACCAGTCTTTTATTTCTATATACAGTAAGTATTTCCAAGTTGTAATAAATAACCACTGTTGGGTGTCATGAAGCCATCTAAAGACTTCCTGGTCTGTATCCCTGTGGACACTGTTCACACATGCAACTCAGATTTTCAACTATGATTTTCCATGTGAGGCTACCTATAAAGATTATAGAGCATCTCATACCATCACAAGTTTTGTAGTTTAATGAATATTCAAAGAAACAAACTACTTTAATTAAGAGCGTGGTATGTTCTTGTTACTTCACAAACGTTATCATCAAAACTTCCAATAATCCTGAAATGTTTTATAGTATCTTCATTTTAAAGTGGGTATAGCTTATAACTTCCTAAAATGTTCCTGTGTTCCTTTGAACAGAGATCTATCTGACTTTAAACTTATTACATCCTATTTAGGCTTTGCTAGTCATGGTCATGGTAGTCTAATCTTTAATTTAAATACCATGTTTATGATAGAACTATTAACATTTGTTATTAAACATTAACACAATCAACTAAACTGTGTTAATTATTTACAGTACATGTGGGAAAAAATTCATTTGGGATTGACAGATTTAACTTCTATCTGGCCAAAGATCTTCCTGCTTCTATACTGGAAAAAAATCAATGCTTAGACAAAAATTATTTTTAAAATTCTTCAATTAAGAATTCGGTAAATGGGTATCTTTCAAAAACTAATAAAAGAATCAGCATCTTTTTCAAAGCAGCTTCCAATTTCTCTTGGCTTTACAATTTAATATTAACTTAAATAATGGTGAAATAGGAGACTTGAACCTTCTGATCCATAGTAGAATAGTTAAATATTCATTCATTTTTTATCTTTTATTATAAGATATTAAAAACCATGAATACAATGGCAAATAATGGCTTTATGAAAATGGGGAACTTTACCATCTGTTTTGCTTTCTACCCAGGTACTTATTGTCTCTGCACAAGCCTTTGCATTCTGAAAATCCACCAGTTTGATAGCACTCTGAAAAAATTCCTTGTTGCCATGGAGATACTGTTCCTTCACAGTGAATCCTTCTTGAAGGTAGAGGGCATTGGCAAGATTAAATGTAAATTCTTGTTTTTTCTCTGAGATGGCAGAGAAAAATGACTTCAACACAGAAAATTCTTCTCCTAAAAAATAATTATAATGTATACTGACATATGGAACAACATAAAACAACAGCATTCCGGTTTTGTTATCTAAGCATTCTGATTCAAATCACCATTTTTTGCACCCCTAGGTATAACTAATGATCTGAAGTTAGTATAAATATTTCAAGCACTTATCTCACGCATTATTTCTAAGAGAAATCAACTTTTATATAGAAAAAGAATACCCATGTCAATTCAAAATTTAACAAACATAAGACTATGCATTTTTACAGGCTGAAGGAAAATCACTCTTTATAGGCACATTTAGCTCATTTTAGTTGCTGGAAATTTATATGTAGAATCTTGTTCATTCCTTAAGATGAACGCACAATACTTATGAAAGGGGAATGCTAATGGATGTCAATGGGGTATGGCAGCGATGAGCAATCCTTTTCAATGTTACTTTTATTTCAGCGAAAGAAAGAACCCCTCCCTTTTGAGCAATTGTGCCTGTCCAGGTTTTGAAATGTGCAAGGTAAACCCTATGATCATCTCTAGAGATAGGTAAGAATCAGAGTGGCCTACTTCTTCAGGTTCATGAATTTATATATTTTGGCTGTCTCCATGAACAATAAACATCTTCAACCATTCTGACAATGGCCACAGGACAAATGAGTCAATTAAAGGAATCTCCATGAATCTACTATTTATTGGTGCATTGTCTGACCACAGTGCTATCAAAATTTTGATGAACAAAATATATACAGTAAGCTGTATATGTATATAGGAAACATCTCTTCTGATACTTTCTTCAATAGCTTTCTTTTCATTACTCAACGGTACAAATAAATTTCATTTCCTTCTGGCTTAATCATAAGTCATGAACTCTTTCAAACAACAGGTTCTTTCAGGGTCTTCATTAGATTTCCAGTTAAATATTGAAAATAATTCTTGCATAACTTAAAGTTGATTGTATTCACTTCATTTCTATTGAAGAAAATAAGCAATTTATCATTAAAAGATGCCAAATAAATAGTTTAAAAAATTTTACTGCAAGAAACATGCTAATAGGTATATAATGAAAATAAGGGATATATGTATGTGTGTTTATGTAAACACACTTTATCAGAAGGCTAGCAGCTCAAAGGGTGTCTTTGTACAAATAACAATATCACTCTCACTGGGGAGATGCAGCTCCATGGCCCTACACCTTGACCAGCTGTGTTGGCCTGGTGTTCTGGCATAGGTACAACACTCTTACAGGAGGCTCTGCCAGGTATATTGCATTATATTTCGAACTAGAATTTTACACTCACGAGGACATAAAGACATAAAAGATTCTAAATAAAAGAATTAGCTCCTGTATGACTAGATCTAAATTTCAGTGACTCTTTACATAAGGAAAGGAAGAAAGTTAATCTATTTCACTTGTATATACAATGATTCCAGATGCAATCATTCTTTGTTCTTTGAAGCTTGAAAGAAATATCTCAACAGCTGTGAGGCTTCAGAGATTTCTTAAGATACCAGAGCTTCTCCGGAATAATTAATTAAGGTCAGAAAAGAAGCAACAGAATTTGAAACCAATTTTCAGGTCAGAAATGAAATGACAGAATTTGAAACTAATTTTCAGGAACTTGGAATTTATGAACATCTTCAAGGAATGGCAAAAAAGGAAAGAGAAGAAAAAATAGTTCTAACTCATTTGTCAGAGCAAACAGATTTATGTCATGTACTTAAGGTCTAAGACTGTGTGACAAACAGCTGCCCTTTGATAAATCACTGGACTCAGAAGTCAATACAAAAATGTCACCAAGTAGCATAAGTTTGGAAGAGAATATAAAGTTACCTGCCTTATAAATTTGATTTAATTTATAGATTAATGATCTCATTTAGCAAAGATCAAAAAGAACACATATGTATGACTCCAAAGAGAACAAGTTGATTTCAATTCCTAAAATAGAGCCATGGAGAACCCACAGACTGTGGGGTGAATATGACTGTGGGGTGAATATGGGGGGATTGTGCCAAACCTCCAGATAATGTTCTTAAATTCCAGTACCTGTTCTCTTCTGCTAGTAAGAGTTCAATGACCAACTCTGTATGCCTTTGAGAGATCCAAAGATGAAAATATAAGTAGTCATAGAATTATATATAATCTCCACAGAAAGGTCACATAAATCACCTAATCTGATTCTCCTTTTTACAGTAAGAAATCAGCTCCAGAAGGAGGAAGAAACCTGAGAGGCAACATGACTTATGCCAAATCACAAGATCACTTAATTGCAGAACTAGGATTGGAATTCATGTTTAGTCTCTTTTTTTTTTGGCAGTGCTGGAGATTGAACCCAAGGCCTCACCATCTACCATTAAGCTATATACCCAGGCCAAGTTCTCTTTTCATTACCCTCTTAGAATAAAGAACCACTTTCAATTTAGCCTCTGATCAGTCAGCAGCATGACAGAGCAAAGCAAAATGGAGCATTATCAAATAATCAGCCAAATGGACAAAATAAGTTCTAACCAGATGTTTTGACATAGGGAGAAAGAAGAACTGAGGACATGAAGAGCCCCAGTAGTCTCTCCTTGGTTGTATGGTGTAAAACAAGCAAGAGTTAACATGAAAGGGTAGGGCAGGAACCAGAGATTGGTAGGAAAAGCAAAATCAAAACTGATTCAAGAGACAGTATCTTTTGAAATGAGAGGAGGACTGAAGGTAAGGCCAGGACTAATATGAGTCAAGGAGATGCTCATCTCAGGCATAAAATTTAAGGAGATGCTAAAAAATGCAATAATCAAGATAAATGTTTCAATGCAAAATTAATACCAAAATTAAAATTACTGCAAAAATGTTGATGAACAAAATATAAGATTTTTAAATAAACACAGGATCTGTATTTCTGATTTTTATTTTCACCCTTGGTTTTCATATGGCTATGTCTTCTGATCTGTGCCCTTTGTTCCACACCCTAGGGCCTGTCTGCTCATTTTTGGACGGCCTGGGCCTTTTTTCTAACCCCATATCAGTCCCTCACTCTATTCCACTTCCTGTCTCTCTTTCTCTTATTTCTTCATTTTCCTCTTCGTTATTTTCTGAATTGTATTTCTCACATTTTCTCCCTTTTTGACTGTGTTTCCTTTCCTTTGGCGCTCTCCCCACTCTGTGTCACTCTCCATCTCTTAAAAAGGCACAATGAACTGTTTTAGTAGATTGCGCCAAATCTATTAAAGCGTTAATGTTTAATTGTCCATATGTACTCTTGCACAGAAAATATTGGAAATGTCATTCACATTCTTATTACCTGTAAGCCTCACTGAATCATTTTTGGAATTTGTCCTGGCCAAATTAGTCAACTTTTTTTTTTTTTTTTTGCCTCAGTTTCTTATCTGTATGGAAAAGTTATGTGTACCTTATGGAGTAATTATATCAAATGATATACTATATACCAAGCACACAAAACAGTGGCTGACACACTATATGTTTGTTTGATGGTACATGATTATTATTATGATTATTATGTTCAGAAACCACACTTCTTAAGACTTCTGTTACTAAGACACCTGCATTTAAAGGAGTTTAGGTTTTGGAGGTTCTAATCTTGCTAGCTTATCATGGAATCAACTTTACATATCTTCATAAACATTCTGTTACTTTTCAAAGCAGCGTCATGTGATTTAAATGTTTCTGGGAATGGAGTAATAGGATTTGCTGAAATTAATCAAGACTAAGTCTGGAATATAGTGGCTTCATCATACATTATTCACAAAGGAAAACTCTTGCAATTAACTTATCACCAACTTCTTTTCTGTATAAAATTGGCTTTATTTAAAATGAAGCAATTAAAACCTTGTAAATAGTATTTTCAGAAAAATAAATTCCTAAATATAGCTACTCTGTGATAAGGCTAAAATCAGTCATAGTAACTAAATTCCCAAATTAAAAATCCAGATGTCTCCTCTAATGTTGGGGCCACATTGTCTAATAGTGATGTCAATGTTTAAAATACAAACCACTATGAAAATTGTGAGCATGGCCAGGGAGATGTTTCAAACAGGATGTCAAAAGAAAATACAAGCAGGGCACGGTGGCGCACACCTGTAATCCCAGCAGTTTGGGAGGCTAAGACAGAAGAATTGCGAGTTCAAAGCCAGCCTCAGCAACAGTGAGATACTAAGCAACTCAGTGAGACCCTGTCTCTACATAAAACACAAAACAGGGCTGGGGGTGTGGCTCAGTGGACGAGTGCCCCTGAGTTCAATTCCCGGTGCCAAAAGAAAATACAGTCTCCAGAATAAGCCTTGCAGAACTCCAAGCAACCACTACAGGAAAGCAAAAGACCTCTGATAGATTATTTAAATGCTTTTTTCGAATTTTCTTCTAAAACTATTGAATAAGCTCTTAAGTGAATAAATTAATGATTTTCTCAGTCTCACTGTGGGTGAAAGTGCATTTTTTATAAGAAAAGTGTGGGAAACAGCCTACTGAAGAAGGCTTAAGTAAATGGAATTTTCATCAGAGGAAATAAAGTGCAACAATTTAAAATTGCATTTTGATTCTGTAGCATGATATGGGAAAATGATCACAGCATAGTAAATGGAGGAAAAAAGGGTTAGGGATATAGCTCAGTGGTAGAACACTGGCCTATAATGTGTAAGGTCCTGGGTTCAATCCCCAGGAGAGCAAAAACAACAACAACAGAGATTAGTAGATGAAGGAATATGATTATTATGTCTATTATTATACATGCATATGCACACACTGCATAAGTTCAACTTAAACTAACCAAAACAAACAGATCAGAAGAAAATACAAACATGTACAAAAATTGATATCTATATAAATGTTAATTTCTTAATAAATTATTTTAAACATTTTCATTGGGAAATAATTATAGATGAATGAAAATTACTCACATTTACAATTCTCCATTTTATTATAATTTTGTATTTTCTATATTTTTCACTTGTTCAAGTTCTTTGACCCTGATCTTCTAATACTTAAAAAATTAATTAGACCATATCTTGTCAACTATAAATAATCAAGTGCATGATTCTCACCAGTTGGGGTTTCCTGCAGCTTTAAAGTTTGTTTTATTTGCTGTAGTGCTTTTCCTTTTGCTCCCAGTTGCACCATTCCAAGAGCCAAAGTCGTTCCAAGGGGGGAAAATACAATGTTGTTCTTGTGAGATAAGCACATAGTTTGATAAAGATCCACTGCAAATTCAGCATTTTTTTGAGCCAAGGTTCTTGAGGCTTGACTTCCAAAAAAAATCAACAGGAGGCTCCACAACAAGATTTTATCCATTTTGACTTCTGTTTATTGTGTAATTTGAAATATTATTGGCTTTCAAAATAAGATTTTACGATATTGTATTACACCCAGCAGAAGACTTTCTACTACTAGAACTTTCTATCTCATTAGAACATACTACCAAAAGAAGACTCTGCAGTGACAGTTTTTTGACCAAACATCATCAAATAGGAGAAACAATTCATAGGGTACTGGTATTGCTTATGTTCCTTCAAGAACGAGTACAAAATATATTTGCAGTTTCTTAAAATTAAAGGAGAAATGATAATGATGGAGCATTATCACTGGCAGTACTACCTTTAAATAATTGTATGGTGCACCTTTCTTATCTTTTCTTATGGTTTTGTGTCACACTGTAACTCTGATATGAAAAGAAACTTCTTACTGGCTACTCTAAAACTGTTAATATCGAGCATGAAAATGAAATAAAAACAAACACACTCCAGTCTGTTTTTCACCTACATCTACCAAAACCCACCTTATACTCATACTTTTCCAAAGGAGGAAAAAAGACACAAACAAAAAAAACTGTAAAGAAATAAAATTTCTGGGCACAGTGATACATACCTGTAATCCCAGCGATTCAAGCCTGATGCAAAAGGATCACAACTTCAAGGCCAGCCTGGGCAACTTAGTGAGAACCTGCCTCAAAATAAAAATAAGGAAGCCTGGCATGTAGCTCAGGAATAGAGTACACTGAGTTCAATCCTCAGTATTGAGAGAATAAAAGAAATAAAATAATAAGGGAAGAAAGTGATTTTAAAAGGTGAAGTAATAATTTTATTACAATTATTAACACATATTAACTGTACAAAATAATCGGCTTCATTGTGACATTTTCATACCTGCATACAACATGCTCTGATCATATCCACATTTCCTATTACCCTTTCTTATTCTATTGCCTCTGTCTTGGTCGCCTTCCCCTTCCCCAACAGCAGTCCCCCTTCTACTTTCATGTCATCCTTTTCCCTGTAGGTTTCACATATAAGAGAATATAGGTGATACTTGTCTTTTGATAAAATGATTACCAGGTAAGAGAGTAGCAATAAATGAAAACCAGAACCAAGTCACAAGTCAGACAACATGTTAATGAGCTCTCTGGTCATATTATAGAAAATTCAACTATCTGAATATACTTTGAACAGAATTACTTGTGCAATATTGCTACATGGTTGGTAGAATACTGGCTCTGAGGCCTCATAAATTTTAGTTACTTTATAAATAATAAATGTTAGTAACACTTTGTAGATTATCAGGAAGTAATATGTAAAGTAATAAAGTAAATATGAAAGCCTTCAGAACAGTGTGAGGTACAGCTAAAGAAATGGAGAAACACATTTCAGGAGTGCTTTGCAGACCATTAGGAGGGCTATTCCAACCCATAACTAGGTAAAAATTACTAACAGTTGAATATTCTCCTAGACTAAGCTATGGATGCATTATTTAGATATCTCAAGTTCTTTTTAAATATATTTAAACTTTATTTGTTTAAACATACATTTTACAAAGGGGGAAAAACTCCAAATGTAATCCAAAGTGATTTTTGTATGTATTTATGTATGTATGTATGTATGTATGTATGTATGTATGTATTTATACCAGGGATTGAACTCAGGGGTATTTGACCACTGAGCCACATCCCCAGCCCTATTTTGTGTTATGTAGAGACAGGGTCTCACTGAGTTGCTTAGCCCCTTACCATAGCTGAGGCTGGCTTTGAATTCACGATTCTCCTGTCTCAGCCTCCCGAAGTGCTAGGATTACAGGCATGCGCTACCATGCCCAGCTCAAAGTGATTTTTAGAAAATATGTGTTGGTAAATTTTACATATAGATAATAAATATAGATAAAATATATAATATATAATAAAATACTGATAATATGTATTATCAAACAAATATTAAGGATTGAAATCAGCATGTTAGTATGTGAGAGTACAATAATAAAAACCTGTACTGTTATGGGAAAAATAAATGTCTATGCATCATTTTGTTCTGAGATATTCAATTGTTCAGAATATTTTTAATTTTTTTTTAGTTGTAGATAGACACAATACCTTTATTTTATTTATTTATTTCTATGTGGCACTGAGGATCGAACCCAGTGCCTCACACATGCCAGGCAAGCACTCTACCACTGAGCCACAACCCCAGGCCCTGTTCAGAATATTTCTGATAAAAATATTTTTTATAGCTTATAAGTAGTCAAAATATTATTGGTATCTTTAAGTCATCAAATGGTAATCCATTACTACATTAATGCCAAATAATAAAAATTATTATCAAGAATGTGATCTTCCCCTTGTAGTAGAATCTTGCCTTTAGAGTTATCCTCTTATTAACAATTTTCATAATTAAAACTTACATTATTTAGCATCCATTTCTTCCAGATAGTTTCTAAGCACTTAATTATAATCTGACAAATAATTGATTTGAAAATTTCACTTATCTCATTGGGTTTTGGCTAAAATCTGATCAGAAAGCACAACATACTGAAAACTAAACATCTGTTGAAATCTGCCATAAGAATTTGACCTTTCAATTTATAGTAAAATCTTTTAAGTAGAATAAAAGCAATGCATTCATTTAATAAATTCAAATGATTTCTGTACCAAAGCAAATTGAAATGCCATTCTTCTACTTTACTAAACATTTAGAGTCAAATGTATTGCATGTAGTATATACATACTTCATTCAAAAGCTATTTAATTTTAAAGTACTTACCCCAAATTGGCTTCTGATTACTTACTGGAATATTATAGCTGAATGTGCTTACTGGGAAACACTTGTTCGTGAAACACCTGATCAGTCAAGGCCAAATCTATTTGTCTTGAATATTGCTTTACTAATTCCTCTGGAGCCAGAGCAGGTGCTCACTATCTTTGTATAAAAGGACTAACATGCTAAAGTAACGATCAGTAATAAGCTATGCAAGAACTGACAAAGGAAACAATAGGATTTTTTAAAATCATTAAATTTATATTATTATTTCATCCATTATTGCTTCTTTTAAAAGTAAAAACAGAGATGGGTGCAGTGGCACATGCCTGTAATCCCAGCATTTTAGGAGGCTGAGACAGGAAAATCGTGAGTTCAAAGCCAGCTTCAGCAATGGTGAGGCACTAAGCAATTCAGTAGACCCTGTCTCTAAATAAAACATAAAATAGGGCTGGGGATGTGAGTCAGTGGTCGAGTGCCTCTGAGTTCAATCTCTGGTACCAAAAAAAAAAAAAAAAAAGTAAAATCAGAATTATGAAGAATGTGCCAGTGGTTGTAAATTTGCTGGTAATTAGTTATTTTTTTTCTTATAGGGCTCCCACATCAGATTACCATGATAAATATTTCAGAATGCCTGTGAGAAACAAAATAAAGCTAAATCAAGTCCACAATGTAGAGACAAATTACTGCTGCATTTATAGAGTTCTCAACAATTCATCAAATTATGAAATAGTCATAGGAGACCCCTGTGGATATGAAACCCATTTAAATTTTTAGGAAAAGCAGTGGATGTTGAAAAAGTATTCTTTATATTTAGCAGAAAAGACCAGATTAGCATTACTGATTTACCAAATTATACCTATTTACATACTTACCTATGATTAATAGTATTACCTATTAGTATTATAGTATTATGTGTTAACCATTAGATAACTTGATAATGAACATTGATGTTACTTTTAAATGCTTTTAAAATTCTACATGATTTTCTCTACAAACAGGCCATTAATTAAAAAAAGTCTGCATAATTGAATGGGTTTTTAATCTCATTTTTGTGGTTCAAATCAATCACCTCACTGGCAATTAGATATTGAACACATTGCATTATTCATCAGTGGCCTCTGAGAAAAGAAATGAAAAATCTGATCCACTGTCAATTAAACAAATATGTCAATACTGATGACTAAACAATATTATTTTGGATAAATTTGTGAGAAAGAAATAAAATGAGTATATATGTACATATGTATATGTGTATGTATTCAATTTTATAAGGACTTCATCTTTACGGTTTTTCTTCAAGGGCCCTGTTGATCTTTTTCAGTGTTCTAATAGAGCTAGACTTAATTCTAGACTTGAGATACCTGATATCTCTTATAAGCCATAATTTCCTAATAAATATTATTTTATCTTTTTTTTGTGTGGTGCTAGGGATTGAACCCAGAGCCTTGTGCATACAAGGCAAGCACTCTACTAACTAAGCTGTATCTCCAGCCCCTAATTAATATTCTTAATCGACTATATAAGCAAATCCAAATATTGTCTAAATCTTATGTTTTATTCTAATATGACTTTCACTAAAATACAAACTTTTTTCTAGCTTCAACTTAACATTATTAGAGGTAATTTTCCAAAAACAGGGAAGTGCAACACAAGAACACAATCCCTATTTATTCTACACTGTGATACATAAATTATTAGTATTTATAATGTCTTCATTATATGTCATTATTATTTATAATAAGTCTGAATGTCCAAGACTATCAGTCAATCAATGCTTTTCTACTCATGTAGTGACATCAGAACACATCCATCACCAGCACCGTTGGCTACCAAATTATGATGTCTGTACATTACTCATATCATAATGTGATTTATTCAGGAACAGGCCATTACTTTGCTTTCCAATGGCATAGACAGCCACTCTGTCTTATTAAGATCATTTAATGAAGCTGTTTTGTGAGGACCTTATCTTAGTGCAGTTCAAGCAAAATGTGCATTTTCTTGGCTCTTGGGGAGCAAGAAGCAATAACCATGAATTTCTCCTCCCTAATTTAAGCTCTTTTAATAGACAATAAAGATACCAAAATTGTCCATAAAATATTACTGCAAAGCTTTTTAAATATTTTCACAAATCTGTTCCTTGCATCACTCTTGCCCCTAAAAAATCAGAAAAAAATATTCATGAGAACCAAAGTGTCTTGGTATAAATGTTAACACCCAATGTTTCTACCACTGTTAAGAAATAAACTTAGGAACATATATAAAATCAATAGCAAGGGGTCACAGTTATGATCCCATCACCTTTCTTAGAATTTTATAGGATTTTTAAGTAAAAATGTCCTTAATTCCAAACTTTAAAAATCTAAAAGCAAGTGTTGTCCTTAGTAAAAAGCTTTAAAAAGTTAATTTTTCTAACTAAGCATGGATTAATCCCTGGTAGTTTGCTACATATATTTTGAGTGATAAGAGGAAAATGTTCTAAAAAGAGAAAAGGTTAAATTATATTTAGTGTAAATCTGCATGCTACAAACAAGAATTGAAGATTATGACACATCCTGTTTTAATGTGACAAGTTCCTTTCACTGTAGAAAAATGAATCTCAAATAACTGAATCTAAATGTTAATTTCAGAAGCAGTTTATAATGTCTCCAGTTCTATCCACAGTTGACAGGTGAGACCCTGAGAGCTGCCTAGCACAATTAGATGCTATAAGGTATGAAAGAAGAGTGAGACAATAACTAAATTTCTGTCTCCTTTTTATGGCTGTTTTTGTTCCAAATTATTAGAAATATTAACATTAAAAGAAACTTGCATAGCTTCAAAGGCCCTATTCTCATTAAAGGTACTTGTGAGACAGTTCCTTTTAATACATTTCACAGAAGAGGTCCTGAAGTTAATTAAGGATGGAATTAAAGTTACATACAGTGTAGAGTTTTGCACACATGGTAGGCTATCAAGAGAAGGTCTGTCTACATGAACCAAACTATTTCCAACTAATCACTTCAAACAAAGTCATCACCAGGGACAAAAAGTAAAATATGTCTAGCAAAAGAATTTCCAAATTATACCAGAAAAAAACTACTAGGATCCTTCAATTTTTACTTGATAAACCAATACATTTTATGTGACTCTACTCTAGAAAGCTCAGGGCAGAGCAACTGGTTCCTATTTATATATGAATACCAAATATCTAAAACAGTTCCCTGAATGCGCTTTCCATAACTGAATGATGGATGGATGGATGAATGGATGGATGGATGGATAGATGAAGAAAAAAGCCTTCACAAAATAATGGGTACTCTTGTTACATCTCTAACATCTCAATATTCTTTTATATTTCTGGTAATGTGACTCAGATTTCACTTCACTGCACTATCACCAACCTATGATTCATAAATCATATGCTCTGAGTTTGAAATGATGGATTATACAATCAAACTTCCCCATTCAGTATAAGAATTATCTGAAATAGCCCTGTGAGGGAGTCATTTTTGCTCAAACATCACAAGGAATCTTTTGTCACAAGGCAAATTTTTGCAATTTTTAAAAACAATTTACTTAGAAATATTTTCAAATTTACATGAAAGTTGCAGGTATAGTGCAAAGCTCTACTACCTTCATGTTTCTTCTCTCATTTTCCCCATTTACTATCACTTACCACATTTTTTGTAATTATATATATATATATATATATTACAAAATAACATATATACTTGATGATAAACACTTGTATATGTTTTATTCACATAATAATATTTTCTGAATCATTTAAGAGCAAGTTGCAAATGTAGTTGTCCATCACATCTGACCATTCATTCCTGTATGTATTTCCCTGAAACAAGAACATCTTTCTACACAATCACCTCACAGCATACATGTTCACACAAATATGTCTCTCTTACATCTTTCTCATATGTGCTTGTCATTCCGTGAGGAGAAAAAGCAATGTACATAGAAGTCAGAATGCTTGACTCAGAATGCACTTAAATGGTGGTGGCTGCCTTCCAAAAACCTATTACCACTTTCTCCCCAAACAAGCATCCCAGCATCTCTCTACTGATGCTGGAAATTCTACTATCAGAGTTCATTTACTTGAATTTACCCTGTTAAGAAGTAAGTGAACAGAAGGATAAAGGGTAAATTCAGTTACCTTAGGGGTAAAACAGACCTAGGTTCCAATGCCAACTCTGCCATTTGTAATTGCGCAATCCCCTATATAGATAAAAATACCAGATTTTAACATTAAAATAGGTCTGTCTTATATGATTATTGAGAAATTCAGATACATTGAACTTACACAGCTGCTATATTGAGTAAGTCCCTATGTCTCTAATTATTTACCAGTATGGGTTGTCACAAGATTTTTCTTAAAACAAAAACATATTTTGAAAGGACTCTTTAAAATATAAATACATACTAAGTAACTAACAAACTGTAAATGAATTTGCTAATTCTTTCCACAGGACACAATAAAAAAACAACATAAGAATATTGGTTGCCTTGAGGATGATGAAATATATAAGGAAAAATAGGTCCACAAAGAGAAGCAGTAAATTTCAGAAACAAATGTCTCCTATCTGACTGTCCATGTAGAGCAAATCGTTTATACCATCCCAGGTTTTGATATTTTTTCAAGGCTATTACCTCTTTGGTTGTGCTATGCCATACTTTTAAAGTACAGTATAACAAAATACAGAAATAGGTCACATGTAGTAATTTCCCCATAATTATAAAAAAGCATATGAGTCAATAAATATGAGCCAGTAAAAATTAATAGGAAATGTTGATTGTCAGAACTTAATCAGTACATATTATATACATGTATCTAAATATCAGACTATATGCCATATATATGTATAATTATTCATTTGTTCATTTGTTTGTAGTACAGGTGGTCAGACCTAGGAGTACACTGGCACTCTGTCAATGAAATAATCCTTAGCCTTTTTTTTTTTTTTAATTTTGAGATAGGGTCTCCCAAAATTGGAGTGGCTGGTCTCAAACTTATAATCCTCCCACTTTGGCCTCCCAAGGCACTGGTATTAGAGGACTGAATCACCATGCCCAGCTATATATGTTAATCAAAACAATTTTAAGTGTGTAAATAGATGGTAATGTTAATGATTCTGATTTGATCATTAAATACTGTATATACATATCAAATTATAACTTTGTATGCCATAAAATTATATGGTTAAAAATATATATTTTTTAAAAGAATTAATAGGAAAGGCTGCTATTGACAAAGTCTAATTGCCATTTTCAGAACTGCTGAAAAATAATCCAGAAAGTATAAAGATCTGGGAACAGTTTTCTTATTCAAATTTGTAGATGTGTGTCAATAGCTTCCATATATTTTAATGGAGGTTTTATAATAAAAAAGTGACCAAACATGTTTATGTGTACAGGCAATTAGAAACGTAACTGGTTAAAATACTTTGTTCTGCAGTTGTAAATTTTTTATATAAAAACACTTGAGAACAGATAGTACCAATGAGCATTTTGTCTTCCCGAGTCCAAACTTTCTCATATTAAGAATACATTCAAAGTGAAAGACGACAGATAAAAGCATCAATAACACATCATCAGAAGATGAAGCCTCCAGAAGTTCAAAGTAAAAGACAGGCAGAATTCTTGATGTGTTTTTTGCATTTTATTCATGTACTTTCTGTGACAGTGAAATATTTATTTTTCTTTCAATTATAATTGCTTCTTATTTCTCTTTATCTTCACTTCACAACTTGTTTCCTGATGTAATTGCTTGGCTTTTCTTTCGAGATCCAGGATTTCTTGGGGGAACAGATTTTTTTCAACAAATACAGCTTTCAAAGCTACAAAATGATGAAGAAAATGACATGTAAATTACATTTGGTAAGAGACTCAATTCAGTGAAGTGATGGGGAGAAAACGCTCAACTTTTCTTTTTCAAAACAATGGTGTGTTTCTAAAACCAACAGTATATTTGGGGGAAATTTTCTCTGCACTTCTCCTATTTATTTCATTGCAATTTAGATTTAAAAGTTAATTTTTAACAAAGTTTGTTCTACTAATGCATTTCTATCATGATGGAGATCTGCCAGTTAAGAGTAGAGACAAAAGGAGTATATGCTTTTCAGTTTTGTTTTTTAATCTACTTAACAGTTATCAAGGACTTGTAAAAAGCCAAGACAAATTATTCTGTATTGAAAAAAAGACAATTAAAATAATCAAAACACAGTTTGACTATCTGCATGACTAAACCCATGCATCTGCAATCACATCCTTATAAAATACTTTGATCTGCAGGGATCTGTGGCTTCAGAAAAAAAGGAGCCAAATTACCCCTATGAATGGGTATATTGTTCATCAGCAAGAAGTGGGAGGAAATTGTGCCATGCATTCAAGAAAATAATTTTGGACTTTTGTGTAATTTTATCATTTCAACAAATGCTTATTGAATGTATATTGTGCACAATGTTCTGGGCTCAGGCAAAAGTGTGCCACAAATATGAGTAAGTCACAGACTTTTTTCTAATTGGTAGAACATAGAAGCAATACTCATGTAACCAAACTACCATATACAATAGACATAGTTACAAGAGAATATAGAAACATAAATTTTACATAAACCTATAGATTATGACAATATAGAGAGATTAGATTAAAAACTTTAAGAATTAGGTACTATTATGTAGATTTTAAAATCCAAACAGGATTTAATTAATTAAATAAATACATGGAGGTGAAGAAGGAGAGGCATGAGGAACAGAAATGTGCACTATTGAACAAAGTGAATAAAAGTTCAGGGCAACAGGAGCTGCTATTGAGGTAACTAGATCATTCTGTACAAGTTAACAGAAGCATAAATATAAGAAGTCAAGTGGAATGAAGTTGGAACTCTACCAAGGAGCACTTTAAATGTAAAACCAAGGAGAAAGAAAAAAAAGCAAACAGAACAAGTTTATAATACAACGGCATCTTTATATATTAGTTCTTTTTAAATACTTCTCTATATTAGCTTTATATCACTGTGCCCAAAATACCTGACAAGAGCAGCTTAAAGGGGGAAAAGTTTATTTTGGCTTAGGGTTTCAGAGGTTTCAATCCATAGTCACTTGGCTTCATCGCTCTGGGCCTGAGTTGAAACCAAACATCATAATGGAAAGGCACGGCAGAGGACAGCTGCTCAGCTCATTGCAGCCAGGAAGAGGAGAGAGGGGAGGAGCAGGGACAGATATAGTCTAAGGCCATATTCCCAGTGACCTACCTTCTCCAGCCACGCTCCACCTGCCTACTGTTACCATTCAGTAATCCATTCATATTATTAATCCATCAAATGAATTAATCCACTGATGATATTACAGCTATCATCATTCATCTTTTACTAAAAGCCCTACCTTTGAATCTTATTGCTCTGGGGACCATGTTTCAAACCATGAATTTTTGTGGGATAAAATTTTAGATTCAAATCAACACTCTCTACTTCTAGCACAAACATGGTTGTGTGTCTATATCTTTCTCTTGTTTCCTGGAAATTATACAATAACAATCAGGAAAATGAGGGAAAATAACTCTTCAAATTCAAGTTTCAGAAAAAATCAGATTTAATCCACTGCCTCCAACATAAGAAGAAGGGCAAACAGCTGAGACTGGGCAAAAATTGTACAAGAAAAAAATATGGCATAATAAGACCATAAGCAGTACCTCAGAAAGTGCTGGCAAAGAGATGTTCTCTGAAGGTGAGTATCACTCCAAAGTACAGTGCTTTATCCTTCATTTTTACCTGTGGATGCTGAAAAGTGAAGAAGGCTGGAGGCAGAAGTCTCCCTGACCTGGTTTGGTTCAAAGAAGCAGAGGTACCTAAAGTATTTATTACACATATGAGTCATGGTTTACTAAAACCAATCTTCATGGGTTGTCAAAACCTGAAGGTCCCCTAATCTCACATCCCAACTCCTCACCCAAGAATCTACTGCATGTTTCAAGTCTAAGAAAATTCAACTCATGAAACTAATTTTAAAAGGAACATTTAAAGACTAGTATAGAATGAACATGAAAATATTATGAGCAAAAACCAGAAACAATCAAGTTGGAGAAAAACAACAGAACTAATCAATACGAGGACCACTACCATAAAAATGTGACCATTTTTATCATAGATAAATATTATTACCAAGCATTTAAAAAATTAAATATAAAAACTTATAGAAGAAATTGCATCTCTGAAGGACCACTGTAGAGCAGAAGTGAAGGAAATCAGGGAAGAGATAAAGATATAAGAAAAAGTAATAAAATGTGTGCTGGTAGAAAAGAGAAAAAAAAATTTAAAAACACAATAGAGAACAGAATGGGAGCATAATAGAGTATATAGAGTATAAAACAAGAAAAACAAATACAGCAAGTAAAATTTTAAGAAAAGAATGAGAGAGTAAAAGAATATTGAAGACAGTCAAAAATAGATCTAATGGAGTATGGGGATAGGAAGGACAGTAGAATGAATCTGACATTATCCTATGTACATACATGATTACATAACTAGTGTGATTCTACATCATGTACAACCACAAGAATGAGAAATTGTACTCCATTTATGTATGATGTACCAAAGTGCATTCTACTGCCAAGTATAACTAATTAAAACAAATTTTAAAAGATATGAAAAAACAGATCTATTAATACACACAAAATTGAAGTCAATTCTTAAGGAAGAAAACCAAAGTGTAACAAACAATTAAAGGTCATTATTTAATAAAATTTTTTCACAAATAAGAGACAACCTGGTTGTATACTAAAAGGTCAGAATTCTCAAAACTAAGACACAAAAGACATGGGTTAGTAAAATTATTAGACTTTGAAGATAAAGAATCAGTTGGCAGCCAGAAAAAATGATCAAGTGACTTAAAGGAGAAAAAGTATCTATCTTGCTTTAGATATTTTTATAGGAATAATCAGTATCAGAAGACAGTAGAGCAGCATCTACAAAATAATCAGGGAAAGAATTTTTAAATTATATATATAATATATAATAAATTGTAAATTATACATGATACATATTTTCTAATAGCTCTTCAAGTCTAAATATTATAAATGAATTTAATATTTAAGGAATTCAGAGATTGTCATTGTTAAGAGTCCTTTTGGGGGAAATTGCTAAAAGATAAACTAAGAAATGACTGAGGAAGATCTGAAAGAAAAATAATTGGTGATGATTATCAAAATATTTAAATATAAAAGTAAAATTTAGCTGGGTATGGTGATGCATGCCTATAATCTCAGTGACTCAGGAGGCTAAGGCAAAAAGATTGCAAGTTTGAGGCCAGCCTCAGCAATTTAGCAATGTGAGACCCTGTCACAAAACAAAAAATAAAAAGGGCTAAGGATGTGGATCAGTGGTTAAATGCTGCCCCTGGGTTCAATCCCCAGTACTCCAAAATAATAATCATAATAATAACATCACAGTGCCTCAAAGCTGACTCAAAGAAAGATGCTGAGAAATAAAACCCACATGTCCACCATGTCTGACATATCAATACATTTAAATGTACTCAAAAAAGAATTTTTTTTTTTGGCACTGGGGATTGAACTCAGGGGCACTTGACCACTAAGCCACATCCCCAGCCCTATTTTGTGTTTTATTTAGAGACAAGGTGTCACTGAATTGCTTGGCACCTTGCCATTGTTGAGGCTGGCTTCGAACTTGGGATTCTCCTCTCTCAGCCTCCCAAAGTGCTGGGATTATAGGTATGTGCCACCGCACCTACAATTTTCAAATTTTTTTAAAAAGAATTTTTCATTGGATCAAAAGAAAAACTCAATACACATTTAAAATCAGATCATGTAGGAATTCTTAAATAAAAGTATAAGAGACAAATACAAGCCAAAAGAAAACAGGCAAAATCTAAAAACATAAATATATACAGAAACCCTAAGAGATATGCAAAAACTCATAATGGTAGTTGTCAGAAATTAATGAGAGTGGGAATTGAAAAGTTCATTATCATGGAAGGAGGGAAATGTCTTATTAAATGTTTTTTTTTTTCCCAAACCTTCTACTGTTTGAACTGTGTGAATTTGTTTTATAGCAATAAGACAGTAACGAATAAAACTGGAACTCCCTCTAAGAAGAGCAACAAATGAGAAGCCCACGCTTGCCATCTGCCTAATACCTGCAGTCTGAGGTAATATGGATTTATAATGTACATTAGCAGTTGATCCTGTCCCCCACGACTGCAGATTAGTACTTCAGAATCACAAGGAATTCTGAATCCTTTGAGGCCCCCTGACATATACTGTAGAAATCAGAATATTACTTCTGAAAGAAATCAGCTGTTTACTGTAATTTGTCTCTCAACTAGATAAATTTTCACCAGAATTGAATAGGCTTCAGAACAATTAAGCTAAAAATGAACAGTTAGGCCCTTGGAAGATTTTGAGAGAAACAATCTTGCTTGGATGACTCCTTCTATGGAAGGTACAGAAGGTTGAGTTAAAAAATAGAAGAATAACAGTTCACATGCAGGGATGGATTCCTGATACTTGGCTTGAGGATGTACAATTTTAGGAGACGTCATAAAGAAAAAGAATACAAAATTACAAGCACTAAATTATTCATAAAAGTGATCATTTAGGTAGAATGAGAAAATAAATCTCAACAAATGACTAAAAAATTCATGTTGACTAAGTTCCTTCACAGGTGCTAGCTTAGGAAGCTCTAGTTACTTGCCTCCCAGGCCACTTAGAATCCAGGAGAATATTTTTCTCAGAAGGGTTAGCAACAGCCACTATATATGGATTCATTGTGTCACATCCCTCTTTAAACAGTCTAAAGACTTCCCTTCATGCTTACAGTAAACCAGATTCCCTGCTCATGCAGCAGAGTCCACATGACATGACTCCCAGCTCAGCTTGCACCAGTCTCCTCACTCCATTCCAGCAAAAGTGACCTTTCTGTCCCTAGAACACTTCAACTTCATGGTTTTATACTTCTGTTCCCTGGCCTTGGACTAGTATGGCTCCAAAGACTTTGTGGGACTTTGTCTTCTAGAATTCAGCTTAGAATGTCAGAGACCTTTGTCAATGCCCCCACCCCCTGAGTTACATTCAAATACATTATCTTGCTTTAATTTCTTCATAGTGCTTATCCATATCACTATCCAAACTTCTTCTTCTATTTATTATCTACTTGTCGCCCTAAACAATCAATTCAATGAAAGTGAAATCCTTGCCTGTCCCTGTATGCCAAACACCCTAGCACCCAGCATTGTGTCTGGTTCATGGAAAGGGGTTCAGACAGTATACCTGTTCAATGAATGAACAGATAAATAAATGCCATTCATTCCTCACACTTTGGAATTCCTTCATTTCAGAGACCCGAGGGCTCTACAATAATGACAAAAGCATATTTTTTCATATTTTAGATCCATACATCCTTCTATTTAACCACAATCCTAGCTCTTAAAAAATAATCATCTAGTGTTTTCAGTAACCATTTATTTACATTTCACCCTTTCCTACCTGGGAAAACATGACATTCATACACTGTTCATTTTATAGTTGAGTACCAGACAAGGTTTGTTTTAATGATAACCAAAAAGTGTTTTTAAAGCAATGAAAATGAAAGATGTGGTGTTCATGAAGTTATAGCAAAACATTTTTACTAAAATAAAATGATTGTGTGATTGAAACACAAGAGAGTTGCTTTATGTGTTACTTTCTGGTTTTTTCCTTAGACACTAATTGGCAACTAACTATATCAGATGAGCAATAATGGCAAAACTCACAAAGACACCCTGACAATAAGGGACTTGGAGGCCATGTAAACAGAGCATGCAATGCCCAGCTGTCGATAGGCTATGAGCATACGTTCTGAAAATCTTCTATTTCACATTTTTCAATATATTCTAGGTTCAGTTGGCAAGTCCTCATCTATCAAGCTTTAATTAGACAAGAATCATTGAGGTTTTGTTACAATGCAGATTTCAACTCAATGAAAGTGGGTTGGAGCTTCAGATGTTGCCTTCCCAACGGACTCTTATGTCGAGGTTTTAATTTCTAAATCTAAAATCTAGACCAGTATCACCAAGCTGTCTGTCACTCAGTTTCCACCACTAACAGTCAGATAACAGAGCCAGGTTGATGAGAGAGTGGTGACTGATCAAAATAGCAGTCTTTATATGAATGTTAATAGTTGTTTGGGATTGTTGAATATTTTTAAATATGTTTTTCACATATTAATGGTTTATTTGTAGACCCCGAATTTTGGTGTACATATATGTGTGTTCATGAATTTGAAGATGCTTTAGTGTAATGTGAACAAAGATATAGAATAATATGAAGGATTTATGCATCTAAAATGTCTCACTCTGGGCAGACTGGCAGGAGCCACAGAGGGCCCAAATCCGCCCTCAGGAAACTCCACGGGTGTCCAAAGGGAGACAGGTACTGCTACCTCTAGCCAATGGAGAGCCCAAATTCAAGGCAAGAGTCACTCCAGAGACACCAGCGCAAGGCAGCCCCGCCAAGGGTGACCTGGGTCCACCTCAGTTCCACTCTAGAATTCCTGCAGGCCTGCAGTAGCCCAAGAGGGCCTAAATCTGCCTGCAGGAAACTCCACGGGCGTCCAGCCAAAGGGAGACCAGAGACTGCTAGCCACTAGCCACTGGGGTGCCCAAACTCAGGGTAAGAGTCCCCTCAGAGACCCCAGCTTCTGCCTGGGCCTGCCCCAGTTCCGCTCCAGAGCTCCTACGAACCAGCTGGAGCCACAGAGGGCCCAAATCCTCCGTCAGGAAATTCCTTGGGTGTCCAACCAACCAAGGGTTGACCAGAGACTGATAGCTACCAGCCATTAGAGGAAGGCACACCCAGGGTAAGAGTCGTCTGCAGGGATCCCAGCATGAAGAGGCCCCACCCAAGTGTGCTCTGGGCCCGCCTCAGTTCTGCTCCAGAGTTCCTGTGGTCAGGCGAGATAGAAGGCCCCAAACCGCCCTTAGGGAATGCCAGAGGTGCCCAGCTGAAGGCAGACCACAGTCTGCTAGCCTCCAGCCCCAGGGGAGCTCACACTCACTGTAAGGGTGGCACACAGACTCTCCTGCTTGTGACCCTGCATAAGTGAGACCTGGGCCCACCTCCAGTTCCACTCCAGAGTTCCTGTTCACCAGCAGGAGCTCAAGAGAGGGGCAAAACAGCCCTCAGGGGCCCGCCTCAGGAGCCCAGCTAAGGCCACTCCCACTGCCCTCTAGAGGTACATCCACTACCTCCACCACCAACTTTATGGGCAGTAGCGCCCATCTGGGGACACTGGGGGAACAGAAGTAGCTCCAAGGTGAGACACAGGTAATCTGGAGTGTCAATACAAGATTATAAGATAGAAGCCACAATACCTCAGATTGGTATTTCAAGAAAGGACGATACACAATCAATATGAAAAAACAAGGGAAGAAAGTGCCCCAAATAAACCTCAATACCACTGTAACAGAATCCATTGACAACACAGTTGATGAAATGTCAGAGAAAGAATTCAGAATATACATAATTAAAATGATCAGCGAATTAAAGAATGACATAAGTAATCAATTATAGGCAAAAATTGACAATCCAACAAAGAAATAGGAGATCAAATAAAGGCAAACATTGATCATTCTAACAAAGAGATAAGAGAGCAATTACAAGTAGCAAAAGATTACTTTAAGAAAGAGCTAGAGATCATGAAAAAAAAAAAACAATCAGAAATTCTTGAAATTAAGGAAACAATAAACCAAATTAAAGACTCAATAGAAAGCATCACCAGCAGACTAGATCACCTGGAAGACAGAACCTCAGATAATGAAGACAAGATATACAATCTTGAAAATAAACTTGACCATACAGTGAAGATGGTAAAATATCATGAACAGAACATACAAGAAATACAGGACAGCATCAAAAGACCAAATCTAAGATTTACTGGGATAGACGGCACAGAATTTCAAACCGCCTGGAAACTAAATAATATGCTATTGAATGATGCATGGATAACAGAAGACATCAGGGAAGAGATAAAAATATTCTTAGAGGCAAATGAAAATTCTGATACAACATATCAAAATCTCTGGGATACCATGAAGGCAGTGCTGAGAGGAAAGTTCATAGCACTAAACCCATTCATTAGAAGTAAAAGTCAACAAATAAATGAATTGACTCTTCATCTCAAAGCCTTAGAAAAGGAAGAACAAATTAACACCCAAAGAAGTAGAAGACAGGAAATAATCAAAATTAGGGCTGAAATCAATGAAATTGAAACAAAAGAAACAATTCAAAAAATTGACACAACAAAAAGCTGGTTCTTTGAAAAAACAAACAAAATTGACAAACCCTTAGACACCCTAATGAAAAGAAGGAGGGAGAAAACTCAAATTACTAAAATTCATGATGAAAAAGGAAATATCACGACAGACACTACTAAAATACAGAGGATAATTAGAAACTATTTTGAAAATTTATACTCTAGTAAAATAGAAAACCCTGAAGACACCAACAAATTTCTAGAGGCATATGACCTACCCAAACTGAACCAAGAGGACATACACAACTTAAACAGATCAATTTCAAGCAAGGAAATAGAAGATGCCATCAATAGCCTGCCAACCAAGAAAAGCCCAGGTCCAGATGGATTCTCAGCTGAGTTCTACAAGACCTTCAAAGAAGAATTAATACCAATACTCCTCAAACTATTTCATGAAATAGAAAAGGAGGGAACCCTTCCAAACTCATTCTATAAGGCAAGTATCACCCTGATTGCAAAACCAGACAGAGACACATCAAAGAAAGAAAACTTCAGACCAATATCCCTGATGAACACAGATGCAAAAATTCTCAATAAAATTCTGGCAAATCACATACAAAAACATATCAAAAAAAATAGTGCACCATGATCAAGTGGGGTTCATTCCATGGATGCAAGTTTGGTTCAACATACAGAAATCAATTAACGTAATACATCACATCAATAGACTTAAAGATAAGAGTCATATGATTTTATCAATTGATGCAGAGAAGACAATTGACAAAATACAACACCCTCTTATGCTCAAAACACTAGAAAAACTTGGGATAGTAGGAACATACCTCAACTTTGTAAAAGCTATCTATGCTAAACCCAAGGCCAACATCATCCTAAATGGAGAAAAATTGGAATCATTCCTTCTGAAAATGGGAACTAGACAGGGATGCCCTCTTTCACTACTGCTATTCAACATAGTCCTTGAAACACTAGCCAGAGCAATTAGATAGACAAAAGAAATTAAAGGGATGCAAATTGGAAAAGAACTCAAACTATAATTATTTGCAGATGACATGATTCTATACTTAGAGGATCCAAAAAATTCTACCAAAAAACTTTTAGAACTAATAAATGAATTCAGCAAAGTAGCAGGATATAAAATCAACACCTACAAATCAATTGCATTTCTATACATCAGTGATAAAGCCTCAGAAAGAGAAATTAGGAAAACTATCTCATTCACAATAGCCTCAAAAAAAATAAAATACTTGGGAATCAATTTAACAAAAGAGGTGAAAGACCTCTACAATGCAAACTATAAGAAACTGAAGAAAGAAACTGAAGAAGACCTTAAAAGATGGAAAAATCTCCCATGCTCCTGGATAGGCAGAATCAATATTGTTAAAATGTCCATACTTCCCAAAGTGCTATATAAATTCAATGCAATCCCAATTAAAATCCCAATGTCATTCCTTATAGAAATAGAAAGGGCAACCATGAAGTTCATTTGGAAGAATAAGAGACCCAGAATAGCCAAAGCAATCTTTAGCAAGAAGAGTGAAGCACGATACCAGACCTTAAATTATACTACAAAGCTATAGTAACAAAAACTGCATGGTACTGGCACCAAAATAGACATGTAGACCAATGGTATAGAATAGAAGACACAGACACAAACCCACTTACATACAGTTACCTTATACTAGACAAGGGAGCCAAACACGTACACTGGAAAAAAGATAGCCTCTTCAACAAATGGTGCTGGGAAAACTGGAAATCCATATGCAGCAAATTGAAACTAAATCCCTATCTCTCACCATGTACAAAATTCAACTCAAAGTAGATTAAGGACCTGGGAATCAGACCAGAAACCCAACACCTAATAGAAGAAAAAATAGGCCCAAATCTTCATCATGTCATATTAGGACCATACTTCCTTAACAAGACTCCTATAGCACAAGAAGTAAACTCTTAGAATCAACAAATTGGATGGTTTCAAATTAAAAAGGTTCTTCTCAGCAAAAGAAATAATCAATGAAGTGAACAGACAGCAGACATTCTGGGAACAAATCTTTGCCACACACACATCCGAGAGAACACTAATCTCCAGGATATATAAAGAATTCAAAAAACTTATCACCAAAAAAACTAACAACCCAATCAATAAATGGGCCAAAGAGCTGAACACGAACTTCACAGAAGAAGATATACAATCCATCAACAGACATATGAAAAAATATTCAATATCTCTAGCAATCAGAGAAATGCAAATCAAAACTACCCTAAAATTTCATCTCATGCCAGTCAGAATGGCAATTATCAAGAATACAAACAACAATAAGTGTTGGCAAGGTTGTGGGGAAAAAGGCACGCTCATACATTGCTGGTGGGACTGCAAATTGGTACAACCAATCTGGAAAGCAGTATGGAGATTCCTTAGAAAGTTTGGAATGGAACCACCATTTAAGCCAGCTATCCCACTCCTTGGTCTATACCCAGAAGACTTAAAAACAGCATACTACAGTGACGCAGCCACTTCAATGTTTATAGCAGCTCAATTCACAATAGCTAAACTGTGGAACCAACCTAGATGCCCTTCAATAAATAAATGGATACAGAAACTGTGGTATATATACACAATGGAATATTACTCAGCAATAAAAGAGAATAAAATTATGGCATTTGCAGGTAAATGGATGGGAGTTGGAGAATATCAGGCTAAGTGAAGTAAGCCAATCTCAGAAAACCAAATGCCGAATGTACTCATTGATAAGTGGATGCTGATCCATAATGTGGGGAAGGACACGGGAACAATGGAGGAACTCTGTTCATAGGGGTGTAAGGGGGGAGTAAAGGTGGTGGAATATGATGGTCATCATAGCCCTAACTTTATTTATGACTGCATGTATGTTGTGATTCTATATCACTTACAACCAGAGAAATGAAATGTTATACTCTAAAAAAAAAAAAAAAGTAGCTACTCAAAAAAAAAAAAAGATTATCAAGGCTGAGGATGTGGTTCAGTGGTAGAGAACTTGTCAAGCAAGTATGAAGCCCTGGATTCCATCCCCAGCACCACAGAGAGAGAGAGAGAGAGAGAGAGAGATTGATTTAATGATGTTTTCTTGTGAAACTTTTATTTAACTCACTTTCTATTAAAATTTTTAAAACATAAAAAAATAAAAACAAAAAATATAAAATAAAATGTCTCACTCTGGATCTTTAATAATCCAGCGTTTTCTGGAATAAATCATGTAGCATTTTCATCTCTTTCTTGAAAACATCTATAAATTTTTTACTGTATTTTAATTGTTCAAGGAATAACTTTAACATATAATCAAAATTATTTTTCTTTGCAAGGTACTAGACTTAAGATTATACACTAAAGCAAACATATCTGACACTGGCTTTGGCTAAAAACTTGTGTGTAAAATTTTCACTTGTAGTTTAAAAGTTACCGTGAGAAATATTGTGTTTTTATGGAAAACCATGTATTGTCTCTAGCACACCCTTCCAGGCTGTCAGATTCTGGCTTAGTTTGCTAGTTTTTAAACTATTTTTCCCTTCATTGTAAATTGTGGGTGCTATGGTTGGGAAAGGAACCTATGCTAAAGGCTTGGTTGCCAGCCTGTGGCATGATGGGAGGCGGCCAAGTCTTTAGCAAGTGGGGACTAGTGGAAGGAAGTTAGATCATTGGGACACGCCTTTGAAGGGGATATCAGGGACCTTGTCTCTTCTCATCTCTCTTTGCTTCCTAGCACCATGAGGTGAGCAACTTCTTCCACCACGCACACCTGCCATGATGTGCTGCCCACCTCAGGCCCAATGGCACTAAGACTATCAATGATAGAATCAAGCCTCCAAAACTGTGAGCCAAAATAAATCTTTTTTCTCTATAATTTGATTTTCCTCAGGTGTTTGACATAGCATCACAAAGCTAACCCAGTCGGTTACTAATGGATATGAAAATTGTTTTTTCTGATAGGTATTCAATCAACTCTCACTTCTCCTTGGAAATATCGGCTTCAGTACCTGTCTGCAAATTGGACTAGCACCTGTAACTTTGCACAAATTATCAACCATTGTCAAATTTTCAGTTCCTCTGGTTTCCTTCCATATCTAGCTACTACCCTCCAAACTAACTTTTCCAATTTATCTCCCTGTCTCCTGAAAACATTACCAAGAACTAAATCCTGACATCCATACCCATACCCAGATCCTAGGTTGCTGTGCCAGGATCTTCAAGAATCCAAAATCATCCTCTCACAATATATGGTTCAATGGGTTTTGCAAGAACAATGCCAACAAGAATCCTTGCCTATTATTGTCTCTGAGGACCTATTTTGCCCAATCCAGGAGTTTTATGATCACTTCTGGGTTGTTCAGCCATGAGTGATATTCATTCATCTTGAACAAAATGCAGATGGGAAGCCGACAAAGCTCTCCTTTACATGAGTCTTGTACTCCTGGAAAGCAGAGATGGTTACGAAAGCCACCAATTCATTTTTTTTTTTTTTGTTCCAGAAAGAGTTAACCACAAAGGACCCCTCTGTTCTCACATATTACAGATAAGACCCTCTCTATCCTTCTTTATGATTCTCAAGGACTCATAGACTTTTTTTTTCATTTACTGGCTTCCATAAAAACTTAGACCTCATTTATTTTATTCAAGATATTTCCTTGTTAATGCATGTTCTCCCCATTGCAACAGCCTGAATAAAACCATCTCTTTAATGCTCAAAATGGTAATGCATTTAATCTTTGACAGACTAAAACAACAACAGCAACAGTGTTTTAGTCATCTCTTTTGCTGCTGTGACTAAAGGACTCAACCAGCCCAATTATAGAGGAGAAAGAGTTTGAGGGCTCACAGTTTTAGAGGTCTTAGTTCATAGAAGGCCAGCTCCGTTCTTCAGGGCTCAAGATAAGGCTGAACATCATGGCAGAAGAGGGTAGAGGAGGGAAGCAGCTCACATCACAGTGACCACAGCAGAGAGATATTCCACTCACCAGATACAAATATATACACCAAAGCCCCAATTCCCACCTCCTCCAGCCACACCCTCCCACATCAGTTACCACTCAGTTAATTCCTATCAGGGGATTAAATCACTGATTGGGTTAAGACTCTCACAACAAAATCATTTCTCCTCTGAACCTTCTTGCATTGTGTCACACATGAGCTTTTGGGGGACACCTCACATCCAAACCATAACAAACAGCAATAATAAATTTGCGAGTTATCATCAATATGGCATTTTCTCTACACTGGAAGTTTTAAAGATTTTGCAGATACAATGTGAATGGATTTGAGGAAATTTATTTGCAAAACCCAATCCAGAGCCAGTTCTAAGTACTTTCCAGGTTTTTGAATAAGATATATCAAAGAGGGGTTTCAAGCTGTTTAGAACCTACTGGGAACAACTTGGAAGCAAAAGAGAGAGTGCAAAAGACGTTTCAAGTTGAAAGGAATAGAAAGAGAATACAAAAGGACATTAAAAACCCAGTAGGTAAGACTAAAAAGTCACCTGGGGATTAGGAAGTGTTTGAAAAGTGTCCCAAGTTCCAAAGTGATAGTTTAGAACATTGAAAATATGTCTGGCAAAATGCTTCTCATTCTACAATTGCCAAATAACCTTCTGCACACTATAATTATGGAGCCTGCATGAATGTGGATAAAATGCAGTGTGAAGACTTAAGGTAGACTCTGTAATGATAGCATGGAGGCAGAATATATTGGTAATTGAGACTTATTTAAGTGTTCTTTTATAATAACAATTTTAAAATTCTGCAGCATCCTTCTGATAAGGAGATGAACATTTTTTTTAAAAAGTGATAAAAATAGGTCATATTATAGTAAAATAGCTGGTTTTAGAAGCAAGCACAAGAACAGGCTGCCTAGGGAATACGATTTGAACACCATTGAAAAGGGGAGGCTGCATCTGCAAATATTAACAGTATAGACACCTGAGTTCATTTTCAGAATTTTCCTCCAGGTTCTACCTTGTAGTTTCTCTGTGAACCTATAAATGCTATTTAAACTCTTAATGCCACAGATCCTTCACATAGAAAATTGGGTCAATAATAATCCATATATCGTAGAGCTGCTTGGTAGAATAACAATGTAAAATATTATCAATAGATGAAATTATTACTCTTGCAAGCCATCAGGCTCTGTGCTGAGGGCTTCACACAGGTTAGCACATTTAATGTTCACAGCAACATTACAAGGATGGTACTTAATATGAAGCCCATTTTCTGTCAAATAAATGGAGAAACACAGCGTTTCACTGACCTGCTTAAGGTCACCCAAACAAGTCATAGAATTTTGATTTGAAGCCAATCTTATGCTTGAAATTTCACCTTTATACTGTTATTGCTTCCATTTTCTAGGACCTTTAAAAATATCAATCTGCCCCCAAAGAAAACCATTGTCACTTTATAACTTAGCAGGGATAATGACTGTGATTCCAGAGGTCACAAAATATTGTCTGTCAGCACCAAATCTACTCTCTAATGTCCGTTCTGTGATAATAGATTGGAGCCCTTATAACTATTTCTTCATTGCCAGCTGGCATGATGTTGAACTTCTTAGCCAGAGGGCACTGAAGGTGAGACAGAACAAGGAGGGCCCTGAGTCCCCTATGAGGGTTTGCCACCCAACACTAGTGGCTTAGGAAACTGTTTTGGACAATAAAAATTCCAGGAGCTGTGCTTTCCAGCAACCCCTACTTCCTGCTTGAGCAATGGGCCTCTATTTGACTGATATATGACCTGCCTGGGTGGTGGTAGCAAGCACCTTTATCATATTTTGCCAGCTGAGCACCGACAACCCAACACACAATCACAGGTTGCCTTTTCAGGTGCAAACCCAAGTGTCAAGTGCAAAGATCTCACAAGATGTGCAGAAATCCTGAGATTGGTGCAACTGCTGACTGTGTGCCCATGCCTGCAAAACTCACCCCTTTTCTCCTCCTGTCCTCAAGGAGTCCTCTGGTACCTGCTACTCTGTATACCTTTTTCCTTAAGCTCCATCCAGCACAATCCCCACTATTCAAAGTCTTGCATGAATAGTGTTGTTTTGCCTTTTCACAATGCCTGTCTCAAATGGGGGAAAGGACGCCAGGCTGAGCTGGTGATTTTGAGATCTGGTAATACAGAGCAAAAATTGTAGGCTAAGATGACAGGGGAAAGGTAGGCTAAACATTGTTGATAGAATCTCAAATTAATCCTACCACTTTGGAAAGCACTATGGAGATTCCTCAAAAGACTAGGAATGGGACCATCATATGACCCAGCTATTCCACTCCTTGGAATCTATCCAAAAGAACTAAAATCAGCATACTGTGGTGATACATGCATGCCAATGTTTATAGCAGTGCAATGCAAAATGACCAAGTTATGGAACGAGTCCAGGTTCAGAAGAATGGATAAAGAAAATGTGGTATATATACACAATGGAGTTTTATTCAGCTATAAAGAAGGAAGAAATTATGTCATTTGCCAGTAAATGGATAGAACTGGAGAATGTCATGCTAAGTGAAATAAGCCAGATCCAGAAAGTCAAAGGTTGAATGTTTTCTCTCATATGTGGAAGCTAGAAAAAAAAATAAAAGGCATAAAAAAGGGATCTCATGAAAATAGAAGGGAGACCAATCCTGCAGATGAAAGGGTCCAAAAGGGAAGAAGGAGAAGAGAGATGAGGAAGTATTGGGGAACAAAATCTACCAAATCATGCTATATCCATGTATTAATTTACCACAATGAATTCTGATTATATGTCATTATAATGCACTAATTAAAATAATAATAAAAGGGAAATTAGTAGAGTGGGGCAAGCAAATTGGGGGAGGGAGGAGGAGACAGAAAGAGAAGGTACTGGGGAAGGAGACGGATCAAATTATGTGCATATCAAAATATGGGGTAATGAATCCCACTATTCTGAATAAATATAATGCACTAATAAAAATATAAATGTTTTAAAAAAGAGTAGGTAATACAAATAGTTGAAAGAAGCAACACCAAAAGAGCTGTACCTTGCCTTTTCTTGATTTTTTCCTCAAATTGAGACTAAAGGAACCCTCAGAGATTGGTAACAGAGGGGCGCTCGAGGAGAAATACATTGCTCTCCCATGTCTGTGTGCTCCTCTCAACAGGCTCCTAAAGTGCACTTTCTCCAGCGCTGGATTCCAACAGCACCAAGGCCCTGCAATAGCACCTCCAGCTTCAGACTCCAGCATACACGGCTTCTTGAAAGCCCAGAACCAGCCTCTTCCCGTCAGCTTAGTGCCACCTGTCTGAAACAACACCATGACTAATCCTGCATAATATCCCCAAAGGACAAGGAGAGGGCCACCTGAGTGATTCCTCCCTATGCAGTCTCCCCCACACTCCTAAAGGGCTTTGCAGTGATTTCTGAGATATAACACCTCCCTATGAGTGGTTTTCCTTGGCACCTCCATGGGCAATTTCTAGCAAATTTCTACCTGAAGTAGCTCTGTAGTTTTCCCATCCAGTGAGACATGTTTGAACCCTCACCAACAAGGCCTTAGTCTCAGCTCTGGGGTGCATGAGCCTCTTCCATAGTCACCCTATCTCACACCTTGTAGTAGATGTTGCTCCTTTGATTTTTTTTGCTCCTATATTCATTAGAGTTCTGTTTCCTTCTTCCTGATCAATGTTCTAGAATGCCCGTATATTGTGCCTAAAATCTGAAGAAAAAACTGAATTTAAAATTCATTCTGAAATTGCCTATCTTGACTATAGGTGCTCTTTAATTACCACTCTCTTTCCTTCTTTCTATAGGCAGTTTCTTGAGCAATTGTTAGTTTTCCTTGGTAGATGTCCCACAGGCACCTCCATTTCAACATATCCTGAAAACTGACCTCATTTCCTAACTTTAAAACATCTTCTCCTGTATTTCTTCTCTTAATGATAGTCTTTTACTTTGAAATATTTATCCAACCTGGAAAAATAAGTCACGCATTTCTTCACTTTGATCACAGCACACAATCCTTTCAATTCAATCTTGTTAAATTTTTTCAACTTGCTTTCTTTCTAAGTCCTTATTTTCAAAATAATGATACATACCATTTGGTGAGTGGCTAGCATCAATAATTGTGCTATAATTAACCCACATAGCTCCAAAGGCAGGTATCACTACCTCAATATTATATATAAGAAACCAGAGTAGGTATAGTAATTCATCCAGATATAACTGATAGTTAAAGGCAAAGTGATGAGTCAAAGGCACATAGCTGGCTGTGCACAAGGTCTCACTGCAACAATATGCCAGCTTCAGTCTGGCTCCCTTATAATGCATCCATCCACCACACTGTTCCCTGAAGCTTTCTAAAATGCAGATCTGGTCATATCACTTTCCTGTTTCAAACATTTCATCAGGAATTTTGTTCCTGGATAAGATTTGATAGGTAGTGGCAAGTCATCATTCTCACCATACCAGATAGAAAAGAAGAAGAAAGAAAAAAACACAGAAAATTACAAATAATATTTTTAAAGACATCAAAGGCCTGTGGAAGCCAAGATGACCACATTAAATATAATTCCAAACATAATAGGGCTCTTGCTAGATGAGTGAAGATGACCAAATATTTTCTTCCTTTTGAGGATTTATCACATTTGAGCATTGCTTAGACACAAACTTGCCATAGACCGAAAGACTCTTCAATGTACAAGTAAAATCCAAAGAGTCTTGATGGCTATGTGAGTTGGTGTGATGTGCCAGAATCCAGAGAAAATGCACAGCTTTGGCTAGTGTTTCCCACAGGACAGCCTCTGAATTCTGTAGTGTGTTGGAGACTGTGGATTGGACTGGAAATGCAAAGCAATGTTTCCTACAGTCTTGCCAGACTTAGAAGATAATATACCACTAAAGGGAGAGGTCTACTGCAGACACTTGAAATCAGACATGGCCTAAGCCAGCTAAAGCTCTTCCTCAGCACTGACCGATCTCAGTTCCTAATCTAATAAAAGTGATCAGCCCCTTACCCTCTCTGCTGAACTAAGGAAAGAGTAAACTCTTGCTGGGGGAAAATAACATTAATTTCAACATCTATAGATCTTTCATACTTTTTGTCATTCAATATAAATTTACAAGGCTTGCAAAGAAGTAGGAAAATGTGACCAATAACCAAGAAGGAAAAACACATTAGAAACAGAACCAGTGTTCATTCAGAAATTGGTGTTGAGCAGAACAGGACTTTTAAATAGCTATTATAAACATGGTAAAGAAAACAAGTCATGGTGACTCAACGCCTGTAATCCCAGTGGCTCGGGAGGCTGAGGCAAGAGGATCACAAGTTCAAAGCCAGCCTCAGCAAAAGTGAGGCACTAAGCAACTCAGTAGACCCTATCTCTAAATAAAACACAAAATAAGGCTGGGGATGTGGCTCAGTGGCCGAGTGCCCCTGAGTTCAATCCCCGGCACACCTTCCCCCGAAAAAAAGAAGTCAGGTGCAGTGATGTGCACCTATAGTCCCAGATACAGAAGAGGCTAAAGCAGGAGGATCACTTAAATCCAAGAACTGGAGGCAAAGCAGGACAACATAGCAAGATCTCATCTCAAAAAGTAAATAAATAAATGGAACAGAGAAAAGATGGACAAAATAAATGAAAACGTATAATTTCAAATAGCACTCTAGAAATAAAAATATGTGTAGTATAGCCGGGTGCAGTGGCACATGCCTGTAATCCCAGCACTTCAAGAGGCTGAGACAGGAGAATCGCGAATTCAAAGCCAGCCTCAGCAATGGCAAGGTGCTAAGCAACGCAGTGAGACCCTGTCTCTACATAAAACACAAAATAAGGCTGGGAATGTGGCTCAGTGGTTGAGTACCCCTGAGTCCAATCCCCAGTACCAAAAAAAAAACTGATTAGGCTGGAAAAAGATTGGATTAGGGAATTCAAAGAAAAGTAACATAAAACATACAATTTAAGATATAATTAAACTCTCTAAAATGCATGTAATCAGTATCCTAGAATAATAGGAGATAGCAGGAATGGGAGAAATATTGTATGAGAAAGATAATTGCTGAGAATGGTCACAGCTGAAGAAAGATATATTTAAGAATGTCTATGAACTTTAAGCAATAAAAACATACAAAAAATTGTGTTTAAATCCATCACAATAAAATTTCTGAAATCCATGGATAAAGGTCCTAAAAGCAGCCAGAATAAGAAGCATCAATAATATTAAGAGTGGGATTTTAAAGAGGAACTATGGAAGCAAAGAAACATGTTATCTTTAAAGAGTAGAAAGAAAAATAACCTTGCCATCTACAATTTTAAACCCAGTGAAAATCTCCTCTCACAGTCAAAATGAAATTAATGCATTTTTCAGACACATAATATCTAGAGAAAATATTGGTATGTAGACCCATATTATAAGAAATACTAGCCGGGCGCAGTGGCTCAAGCCTGTAATCCCAGCACTTAAGGAGGCTGAGACAGGAGAATCGCGAGTTCAAAGCCAGCCTCAGCAACAGCGAGGTGGTAAGCAACTCAGTGAGACCCTGTCTCTACATAAAACACAAAATAGGGCTGGGGACGTGGCTCAGTGGTAGAGTGTCCCTGAGTTCAATCCCCAGTACCAAAAAAAAAAAAAAAAAAAAAAAAATACTGCAGCAAGTTCTTCACATTAACGGAAATGATTTCAGATGGAATCCTGGTATCACAAGAAGGACTGAAGGGCACAGGAAAGAGTATTGTAGCTCTAGGATAATCACTAAAACAATAACACAAAGAGATATAAAAACTGAAGAGGTTATCATAGAGGAAATAATGTGTAGTAATTCAGAATAATTAATTAAAACATTTCAATAGCTCCTCACTTCTGATTTAATAAATGCCTAGTATATGAGGCACTCCATGATCTGGCCCCCTGTGTCTACCTAGTCTAATTCTCTTCATGCCCCTTCTAGAATGCAGCCTTAGGAACTCCATGTGTCTCCCATAGCACATCATGTTACTCAAACCACCTTAGATTTGCATATGCTACTCCTTTACCAGAAACACCCCCTACTTTTCTTATCTGCAATTTAACAGTTCATACATAGCTCAGGCATAATCTTGTTTCCCTGAGAAAACTTCTCTGAATTTCCATGTGTTTTCACAGTACCCAGTGCTTATCTGTACCATAGCCCGTGTTGTAAATATGATTGTTTACTTATCTCCTTCCCCAGCTAGACTTTTCAAGGTCTTTGAAGGCTAGGCCTCTACATTTTATCTCTGTGTCTCCAGCATCCAGCATAGATGCTAGCACATTCCATATCTACCTTAGGGAATGCCAGATGCACAAAGGGAAGGCATTCAATATCTAAATACATTCATGAACAAGCATTATTTCAGGATTTTCTAGTAGAAGACTATAATATTATTTACAGTATGTCACAATCTGCTTGCATCCTCCACTCCTTTATTTCTAAATAGCACCTGAGTACCTCAAACTCAACACATTCTAAACACGACCCATTCCATTTAACGCCTACTTGTGTGTCAGACTTAGTTACTGTCTCAATATCTGGAGTTGTCCATAGCAGTCGATTTAGAGCCATTTTTTTTTTACTTCTGTCCCTTTTTATCTCTGGTGTGTATTTTCTCACATTATCCCTTAGTCTTGACTCACTGGTCTCCTTCCTTATGGTTTGAACACATACATCCTCATTCTGTTAGTCCCAGCTCAGATGTGACCCTCACTCTGATTTCCTTCCCAGGACCCAGCCAGGAAGAATCTGGCTTCTTCCCTGGTACCTTTTGTGCTATACTATGTCATGTATTCTGTATAATCAATAGTTTGCATTGGTACCTCTCACAAGCTTGTGAAGATTTTAAAAGGCAAAACTGTTTTCCCTTGCAGAAAAGGCACATGACAGAAATTTCTTTTTAATAAAGGTAAATGAAGAAAAGCTAAAGAAAGAAAATTTAAAAGGAAAAGAAAGCATCTTTCTTTAAAAACCATGGAGAAATTACAAGAAAATATGACATTTAGTTGAAATTTTTTTCTTTGAAAATGTCTTAGAATCTCTCACATATTTTACATATTTTTATCTAGTCATCACCCCCAATCCACAGCATATCCTCCCTGCCCATAAGCAGAATTCATCTACATCTCCATCCTGCTGCAGAGTATGAAAGGCCCTTTGTGAATGGGATTTGCTTCTGTTTACCTGTCTCTCTCCCTGGCTTTCTCTACAGTTTTTGCATACCCTCTGCTGTCTATTCATCTTGCTTGAATTCAGACTCCCTGCTCCATCTTGGTTTTCTCCTCTGTGCTTATCCTAGGTCTGAACAGTCTCTATAGCTTCATCTTAGCTCTCAGAATCTTTTTTAAATATCTGCTCTCCAGATGCTCCCTGTCTGCATCTGCCAAGAACAAGATAACTACTCCCCTTATTCACGATTAAAGGTGGATCTTCCTGATGAAAAATGATAGGGGGATAGATTGGAAACCTCATCAGATACACTTAAATGTTATTTAGACTCATGGTTACTGGCCTCACATTCCTAAGAGAAATGAGCATAAGCCACAGATGACCCTCATGAGAACTAGCAAATTATTACAAATTTAGCAAAAAGGAACTCTAAGAAAAGATAAAAGGAAACTGATGATAAGTAGACTAGAAACTATGGTGATGAGGAATGACAGATATACTTTGCTCATAAGTGGAATTTGAAGCAAAAATAAATAAATAATGCCAAGCAGCTGTTCTCCCTTTCCACAGGGGACCAAGAGAAAATGAGAAGCTCAAGCATACACAAAGTATGGACATAAGGAAACACCTTTCTACCACAAGGACTATCATTGCTCAAGGATGATGCTGAATGTGATGTCAGAGGATTTGGAAAGTTAAGAAGCCACAGATCTCAGACAGCTGCCATGTAGTTCTGATTTTTTGACTGTTGCAAGTTGAAAACTTACACTGTTCATTAATTATTTTAAATGAGCTCCCCTGTAGTGTGCATATGCTTTCTAAGTGCTTCACTGAAAATCATATTGTGTTACCCGTGTTCCCACAAGGGTTCCCCTTTGTAGGAAGGATTTGCATGCAGGAATTATTCTTCAAATTCTTAGACACTCAGAAAATTAGAATAGTCTGAAAATTTGAGCATTCTTTTGCACATCTTGTTTCAAATCTTCAGAGATCATTCACTTGTATTTTCTAAGTTAAATTTTCTTGCCCTTTCTTAATAGCCCAGCACTGCAGCTGGCAGCCTCTGAGACAATACCCTTTAAGTGGCCTCTATTTTTAGAGACATGAATAGAACAAAACCAGATTGCCAGAGACTCTCTTCTAAAGCAGTCTCATGATGCCTCATTTTCTGGGACCAGTTTTGAACATTAAGGTTATTTTGGGGAGAGAAGTTCTCATCCATAGTAGATGCACGATACAAGTTCGTGGCATTCTGACTTCAGAAAGGGACAAAATAAAAATATCCCTTTTGTGAATTCCAGCCTGTTGACTCTCCTGAGAGCACAGACCAGCAGCTGAGCTATAAATCCTAGCAGTCAAACTAACCACTTCATTTCACCGTAGCCTACAAGGCAAACGTGTTAATTTCATGCTTTTCTACTTTATTTTTTAAATTAAGTTTAGTGGAGAGAGATGATGGAGGTGTATGAGGACTTACTTTCAGAAAGTAAGGGAAGCGCTGGAATTTGGGGATGCTCCTCCTCTGGTTCTTCTCTAAAGTATTTCTCAGGGTCTAGAAGAAAAGCAGGTTTCTTCACTTCAGGCAGCTCTTCCAGGCCTCTGATGCTTAATGACCTAAATGCACCCTCGCAACAGCAGGCTTTAGGGAAGGACAGGGGGAAAGGACAGTATCATTCATCCTTTAGAAGAAGCTAGCACATTTTTCAAGTTGACTTTTTAAAACTGAACCTTCCTGTTACTCAGCTGGTACAGCTGCAATGATCACAAATATTATAAACACAGCTGTTCAAAATAAATCCAGGGTCCTTTCTATTCAAAGGGACCGAGATGAACTCAAGAGTTCTCTTTCATTTATTTATTTATTTTTATTTTGCTATTTTTCCCTTGAAAATGAAGATTTTATAGTTTTGGAAATGTTCCAGTTTCTCTTTTATCTACAAGAAAATTATATTTCCTTTGTGAAATGGCATCTATTTACTTTTCAGTATTTAATTTTTAAAAAATCTGTAATTTTGAATTGGCGGGTACTTTTTTCACTACACTATAATGTAAACCAGGGTCATACCATTGTATTTATTATGCACACAAAAGAGATGATGGGAATCTATTTTAATCAGGCCCTTAAAATCAATGTTTTAGACAGAATGAAAAAAATGGCTTCATATGTAAGTGGGTAATGGAATAGAAATCAACAAAAGCTTAATTCAAGATATGACTTTATGTTGTTTATTAGCTCCGTGAAGATAGAAACTATACTTTTCCCATTATGAGGCTCAGTACCTAGGGTAGGTTCCACAGTCAGCACCTGCTATAAAACAAGTCCCGTGCAGCTTTGGAATCCTGAGAGCAAGAATGTTTTTTATTCATTTTTATATTTTCCTCTTTATTTTTTATTTAAAATTAAATTATATTCATTAAATTATAAATTTAGCAAAGAGGAACTCTGAGAAAAGATAAAAGGAAACTGATAATAAGTTTCCTTATTAAAGTAATAATTTAACTGATAAAATTTATTTTAATTAACACAAAGCAATATTCTGCATATTAATGGGGTACCATGTGATGTTTTGATACAAATATAAATTGTGTAATGTTTAAATCAAGCTAAACATATCTATCACCTCAAATGTTATTATTTCTTTGTGGTAAGAACACCCCAAATCCTTTCTTCTAGTTTCATGAAATATACAGAACACCATTATTATCTAGAGTCACCCTCCTATGCAATACACATCAGAACATCTCCTTCCTGTATAACTGTAATGCAGCGCCCATTGATCACCTTTTCCCCACCCTCCTACCCCCACCTCCAGCTTCTAGTAATCCCATGTTCTTTTCCCAGTACTGGTGAAAGTGGGTCCTCCCAGATGCCAGGCAATTACACTCCCAGTCCTGGAAACCACCAATCTACCATCAAATTCTAAGAAATCAATTTCTCTTAGATTCCATATGAGTGAGGTTATACCGCACTAGTCTTTCTGTGCCTTGTTTGTTTCACTTAACATAATGGTCTCCAGTTCCACCCAGGTTGTCAGTATCATCGTTTCTTAAATGCTTTATAGGAACTGTCAACATTCTGATGCAATCTCTCTTTTGGGAATCACAAGATTCACTTTACATATGTTTTCTAGCTTACAGTTGCATCACTTACATGCTGTGTAGCCTTGAATAAGTTACTTAATATCTCTGAGTCTTACTTTCTTCCTTTGTTTAATGAATAGCATAAAATCTTACATTAGGTTTTTTTAAAGAAATACAGACATTCCTGGCATACAGAATAGCTATTTCCCTTACATTGATCTATAAAATAATAACATTATAAAACTATATCAACAATGATTACTTACTGGCTGATTTAATTTCACCATAATAAAGTTTAGATGTTTTTTTCTTATAAATATCTCTTTCCTCATATTTCACATCTAAATTTGTATCTTCTGACAATTTAACACTGGAAAGAAATAATTTGTGATGAAATAAATTATTAACTACAAGGACAAAGAGTTTATAGCAATAAGTACATATCATACTTGTACAAAAAAAAATCCATTCCTGTGTACTTAAGTAGTGACATCTGTTTACACTAGTCAAGACATACCTTTGAATAAAATGCCTGCTAGCCAGGTGATGATATAAGAGGAAGAACAAGAGGCCAAGAGTCTAGTTAAGCAAGGACTCTGTTCCCATAGCAACTGGAAAGTAAAAAAAAATTATGCAGAATAAAATTTCACAGATAGACACGCTCACATCCTTGTCCTATGAGTAAATTACATGGGCAATGAGGAACATGTAGCAGTGGTCCACGTCAGGGCCTCCATCTTCACTTAAGGTATACAAAAGGCAAATGCTTAGTAGATTTAGAGCTTACCCCATGAATCTATACAAAAATTTTAGATTAGTTGAATCCACAGAAAAAACATTTTTATCAACAAAACATAGAAACCATTATTACTCAGCTCTATGAAATTCTGTGAGAAAAAAGAAAATAATCTCAAAAACTTAATATTTATCACTATAGACTTCAAACTTAACAGCCACGACTGGTGTTGTCAAAAATCACTTTTAATGTCTAGGGAGCACCATACCTAAAAACACACCCATCTTCCCCAAGCCCTGGAGAGCTACGGGGACCTTCCCCTGTCCACATCCTTCTGATTCCCTTGCTTTGGCTCTTCAAGGCCACACCCTTTTGTTCACAATTCTGCTTCATATTTTGTAGTTGTAGGACCTTGAGATGTTTCTTATATTCTTGACCCTAATTTTCCCTTCTATGCAATGAGATTTCTGCTGTGGTTTACCTCCTCCTTTAGGAAATTCAATAGATAAAAGACGGTGATGTGCCTAATAAATAATGTCATTCAATAAATGTTAATTGCCCTCCTACTTTCCTTTATTCTATTTTTGCTGTATCTCACAAATTCAGCTTAAAATGTCAATACAAGCAAAATTAAATCTATGTACCCTTAATGTTAATATCAGATGCTATTTATATAGCTTTTTTTTTTTTTGGTACTAGGGATTGAACTCAGGGGTGCTCGACCACTGAGCCACATCCCCAGCTCTATTTTGTGTTTTATGTACAGACAGAGTCTCACCGAGTTGCTTAGTGCCTTGCCATTGTTGAGGCTGGCTTTGAACTCACAATTCTCCTGTCTCCGCTTCCCAAAGTGCTGGGATTACAGGCGTGTGCCACCACACCCGGTTTATTTATATAGCTTAAAGTAATAATTTATTGATTTTTATATACATAAATAAAGTTTTAATTTTAGAATTCTTTTGGGGTTTACAGAAAAGGTATGACAATTGCTCAGAGTTCCGGTATACCTCTCACCCAGTTTTCTAGTTTTCTCTGTTAAAAGTTAATATCTTTTACTTATTTATTTATTTTTGGTACCTGGGACTGAACTCAGGGGTACTCAAACACTGAGCCACAACCCAAGCCCTATTTTGTATTTTATTTAGAGATAGGGTCCCAATGAGTTGCTTAGCACATCGCTGTTACTAAGGCTGGCTTTGAACTGATCCTCCTGCTTCAGCCTCCCGAGCCACTAGAATTGCAGGCATGTACCACCCGCTCAGCCTCTATTGTTAATATTTTACATTACCATTTATCACAATTAAGAAATCAATATTGGTACATTATGAGTAATCAAGTTTCAAATTTTAAAAGGTTTTTACTAGTATTTTCATGTTCTGTAATGACAAAATTCTATTTCATTATCTGAATGCTGAGGCTTCTCTTGCCTGTGACAGTTTCTTGTACTTTTCTTGTTGATCATGATCTTGACAACTTTGAAGAATATGGGTCAGACTTTTGGTATAATACTTCTCAATTTAGGTTTGTCTGACATTTTTATTAAACTGGTGTCATTCCTTATTGGGAGGAAGGCCACAGAGCACAAGTGCCTCATCACATCCAACCCAGGATGCGCGCTATCAACCTGACTCCCCACTGCTGTTGTGAGCCTTGGTCACTTAGCCAAGACTGTGTTTGCCCATTTCACAGTAATAACAGCTTACAGCACCCACTCTAATGTTACTTTTTCTCTGGAAGCAACTTAACTAAGCACAGCCCACACTTGAAGAGAGCTGAGGAGAGGAGTTAAGCACTGTTTTTAGAGTAGTCAGAATATCTACATAAGTTATTTGGAATTACAGATTTTTTTAGGAGAGCTTTGCCATCCAACAGCCTTAAGGTAGGTGGGTAATTTGTTTCCCAAATCATGCTGGATTGGCCTGGCTCACAGTATGCCATTTCCTATAAATAATAGCATGCTATTTAGCCACTGTCTGAGCTTTGAAAACAGAATGATCATTTTGAGAGAGTAAGGGAATCTGTAACAATAACAAGTAGGTGAACACTGGAAAGATGGGCTGTGATGTAGTTAGGCCTTGGAAGTTATTGGGTTGAGAATACACTTTTCCCCTAGAAAATTGTTGATGAAGTACAAAGGTTGAGGGATAGCACCTAGAAGTAGGAAGTTTCCTTTTTTGACTAGTTAACACCTTTTTTGACATTTTTTTACCGTTGATTTTCCCCAAAGCACACAAAACTCACACTGCCTTTGGACTATCTGCTTTCTGGCTGACTCATCTGGTGGTGTTTGAATTAAGTATCTTTTTGTAAAAACAAAATATTTTGTCTTATCCATAGCAGGATAAAAGCAGGCAGGGCACAAAAGAATCTTCTAGGAATTGTAACAAATTGCACTACTTATTTAGATGTTTGCCCATGAAATGTGGTTAGATAGATAAAGCTGCAAGAAAAAGGGAACTCTACACTGCATTAGATCAGAAGGCCAACAATGTATTGCTTCTTTCCTATAGACAACTAACATGGGGGTGTGGTTACCATGAAAGCGTGTTGGGGACCAGGAAGAGGTAACCATTACTAGGAGTAGATGTCATGGATGAAGATAAAGAAGAAGAAACCAGGTGCGGTGACACATGCCTGTAATCCCAGCACTATGGGAGGCTGAGACAGGAGAATCACGAGTTCAAAACCAGCCTCAGCAACAGTGAGTTTCTAAACAACTTAGTGAGACTCTGTCTCTAAATAAAACACAAAATAGGGCTGGGGATGCGGCTCAGTGGTGGAGTGCCCCTGAGTTCAGTCCCTGGTACCAAAATAAGGAGGAGGAGGAGGAGGAGGAGGAGGAGGAGGAGGCAATGAAAGATTTAAAGAAAGTTCTAGGACTTTTGGCAAAAACGCCCCACATGTAGGGCCTGTTGTGGGCTCTGGCAGCCTTGGCACCAGTTCAGTGAGAAGGAAAGACTGTAGCTGATCTCCCTTCTCTCAGCTCTGGCTGCAGAGGGAAGATGATGACAGTGACACTTACTGTAGTGCCCTACTAGTCATAAAAGGAAAGTATAAGGACTTTGGGCGATGGCTTTCACATAGGGGGTACTTGACAAAATATTCGATGACTTGACTGAGAGACCACCAATTTTTAAGGTTTTTATATGATGCTTGTTGGACAGCAGCACTGCGTGGTGGCAGAGGGCTGATTCAAGCCAGAGTGTCTATGTTTGGATTTGATCTACCTCTTGCTAGTTAATTTGGTTCAGAGTGAATCACGTAGCTTCTCTCAGCTGAGGTTTGCTGAGCTGGGAAATGGGGATGATAGTAATGGCGATCATCTATGATTATAGTGAAAATTAAATGATTTAAACATATAAAGACCTTAGAACAGTGCCTGGAATATGGTCTGAGGTCTATAGGTACTGGTTACTATTATGTTCAGACAGAATAAGATGATACTTTTTACACAAAGCAGGACATTCCAACAACCCTCTAAGCCAGTTCTAAAACCCTTGGGAGCTCTCATTATGATAAACAAAAAGTAAGGAGATAAGGCACTCCCCAAAATAATAACTTCCTGCACCTGCCTGTAATTTTAAGCCTTAAATTTCAAAAATTAAGTAGACTTTCATTTGTTTTCATTTGTCATACCTGGGCATAGGATAATTATTGCCACAGATTGTTGGTAAAAACAGATAGTCAATCCCCCAGGTGTTTTATATCACATAAGGCCTATTTTGAAATGAGATTTGAATGTTGTGTATTTTTTATTAAAGTTATCCATCCATTTTCTAATTCAATTTTTCTCACGACATCTGCTGGCAAAATAATTAGGTAATCAATAGCTTACAAGTAGTTGTAGGTGTCAGTTTCCTTCTAACAATAGTATGGAATTCAGAACACTATAATTTAACATGGTTAAAACACCTTAAATTTAAGTGTGCCTTTATCAGTCATGTATAAACTTACTCAGAAATTTGTTTAATTTCTCATCTGATTTCTTTATCCTGGTTTCTAATAATGAATTTATTCCTGTTAAGCAATGTTGTAAATGGTAGACAAGGGAAATGTGTCAGATAATAGAAAGGGAAATACAATTGATCTTTGTTGGCCTAAAATAAGAATGAAGATCAATGAATGAGAGTTCTATGACAGGATAGATCTGACTGACATTAGAATCCTTCTGTAATAGAGCGTTTGACAGCGAATGAATATATTGCATAGAAATTACTCAAAAAGAGACTGGGGTGTGCTTCTTAAAGATGCCACAAGAGTTGGTCTGGCACACTTCTAATATCTCTTTCAATGTTATTATTAAATTACTAAAGTTAATAAACATGAAAAAATAATGTTTACTTTGCAAACAAAGAATCCAATTTAAAACAATGATATCTCCCTGGTAGTTTTAAGATGACAGTAGCATCCAATCTCAGTTCCAAGGCAGGAAAGCAGCCATTCCACATAAGGCCTGTAGAAGATCCCACATTTCCAGACAGCAGTTTTAGTGAATGTCACAAAGAACTCTAAATCTCGTGACTCAGCAATTCCACTTCCAAGAATTTTCTCTAATGATGAATTCCATTGGGTACTCCAACATGGGCCCATGAAGGAATTTAAAGAAATATTTTTCCTGTGCTGGGTGGTATGTGTGAGGCACTGGGTTAGATTCTCAGCACCGAATATAAATAAATAAAGGTTCATTGACAACTAAAAAAAAAAAATTTTTTAAAGAAAGAAATGTTTTTCCCAGTTAAATATGTAAACAATGGACATATTTGAAAAGCTATATGATAAGCAGTGGAGATGTAGCTCAATGCTAGTGTTTGCCTAGTATGTGCAAAGCCCTGGATTCAATCCCAATACCACAAGTAACAACAAGAAAACTACATGAAAAATTCCTAGGGAGTCATTATGAATATTGATATCCATAGATGTTCATATTAATTAATACAGAAATGTGTGTTCACTGTATTTTTTTGAATGACAAAACACACTATAAACTCTTTTAAGTTCCCATTTTTATAATATTAATTTTTTTTATTTTCACAAGTATGCTCGGAACAAAGTCTGGAAAGTGAAATGCCTAAATGTTAGCAATGGCTTTGCTACACTAATTTTCTTTTTCTTCTTATTTGTTAGTAATTCCAAATTTCCCTATAAAGAAAATATGTTGTTTTTACAATATAAAAATATTCTAACTTTACGTTGTCTAAATTATTCATCTTATATAAATATTCATCTTATATAAATGTTTCTAGACTAAAATGATTTTATGAGCCCAAAAATTAAATATTGATATAATTTAAGAAAAATTCATATCCACTATTGTTATTTCTTATTATATTTCTTCATTTCTTTCTTATTTTATCATTTTTTAAATCAGAGTATGACTTTTGTAAAATTTAAGGAAGAAGGAAATCTATATCTCTGTATCAGCTATTAAATTAGCATTAGGACTTTCTTTTGGTCTTTCAAATTCTATATTCATCTTCATCTCCCCAGGACTTAAATAGAAGAATGCTCTTGACCACCTACCTACTTCTTACATGTAATATTATAAAGTATTATAAGTGGTATGGAAACCAGGTATTTGTGTACAAGTCAGAAGATAATATACACCAATTGTTTTTTTCTGGAAAGAGAATCTAGGCACAAAAATGAGAATATAAATGAGAACATAAATGAGAATTAAATCATTTAATTTTTCCTGCATGTTTGTTGATTATTTCATTTTCTATAGCCTTTTTCTTTTTCTTTCTCCATCTTTCTTAGCCATGCCCCCAGATGCATATTCACATACACACCACGTACACTTTTTCCTGTTTAGTCTCTCTGAACTTCCACACACATTTATTTTTCCTTCAAAGTTTTGCATATGGACGATAACTGGCATAATATCCTCCTCAAATTTATTAGTTGAATTTGTTAATCTGACTAGGTAAAGGGGCACATTCTTCAAAAAACATTTTCTTAGGAAGAAAAAATTGTTGATAATCTCTTTAGTGTTGGACAGATAACTCAAAGGACACTTTATAGCTGACAACTCCACTGGCCTTGTGTTTTTCACACAGGATTCCTGGTCACATTCCTGGGAGAAGTGAGGGATGTACCTAACAATGCAATTCTAAAGACACATTTTTAACCATTTTATTTCAATTAGTTCAGCAATTCCTTAATGACATTTTTCTGTACTCTCTCATTTCAATCCCTTCCTCTGAATTAGATAAAAACATGCATTTTTCAATACCATTAGCACTTTTGATATATTATTTTGTCCTTTAAAAAAGTACTGTACAGCAGAGAAAGCTTTGCATCATCCCTGCCCCCACCTGGGAATCTCCCACAGCCTATAGAAGCACAACCCATGTGAGAAGATTGCTCTTCTGTATGCCCATTTATTATAACAGAGAACAAAGCTCAGGTTTTTAAAGAAATCTGTGGATTTAAAAACATATCAGCACTAATTTTTATAAAACAAAGTGCTTAGGATGAATAGGTAGTGAAATAAAATGAGATAGAATTGAGAAAGTAGTAAAACATTCAAATTACAATTTTCAAACCTAAGGAAAGGCTGATAAAAAATTTTAAAACCATAACTGAGTTTGTCACAGGGAATGGGAAATTACATATTGTCTGAAATACTCTTAAGCAGGAATCTGTAACACTTGCCTTTACTTTTTCAGGAATGTGACATTAAGAGTAATAGTAATCTGTGTTGCCCTGGGGTGACTTTATTTCCTTATCTGCAAAATTTAGTTGGGTGTGTAGTAGGGACATTTTATCTTTCCATTCTCAGCATTCTCTGCTTGAACAGGTTTCGTTATGCTATATTTCTAAATTGGAAATATCCTTTTGCCTGAAAATAAAATACCACTTGACATTTCAGCAAGCCACAATTCAAGGAAATGGAAGAACAAATACCAAAGTGTAATTTAGAATAAGATTTTTTTTCTCTTCTATTTATCTGTCAGCAGAAGTCCAAAATGTCTGAGAGCAAAATTGTTAATTAGGAAGTGAAATATTCCCATGTTCCAAAGTAAGGTGCTAGATTCCTTGTATAGGCCCACTTTGTCAAGGAGGTAGCTCCAAAACTGACTTGTGATACTTAGGCCAATTAGCACCCTAGGATACAAGAGACACACATTAGACATTAACAGGGAGGATTGTGTCAGAGAGAGTTACAGGTATGTGCTGAGGCCCATTCCTATGAGAGGAGAGGGAAGCTTCTTTCTCCCTTATTTCTAGCTTCTATTCATGTTGACTAAAGAACTTGATGGATAACCAACAGAGAAACATGATGGTTTGGTTTCTCATTCATACCTAAAAAAGTCCACAGGAAAAAAACTGTGGCCCAACTGGGCAAGTAAGGGATATAGTGGGTGGAACAGCTGCCATGGCGAAGATGCCTGAGGTTTTCCTAAGATCCAAACAGAAGTGAACCCAAGAGGAATTGTGCAAGAAGGGAAAGCCTGGAAGTATGAGGAGGTTAAAATAAAAAATAAATTGTGATGCACAGAGAAGAGAGAGCCAAAGAGTGCATTCGTCTGGAAATGTGCAATACAGAGGTCCTGAGTGGGACCGTCAAAGAACCCTCAGCTGTACCCCCAGGTGTGAAGGAGAGGGGAGAGTCAGCTTTGTCCATCTCCCACGCAGGGAGAAGAGCAATGCCGCATTCTCCTTTTCTTTCATCCTCCTTTGATAGCCTCAGTGAATGAGAAACTGTGACCAATGAGCAACAGGAAAGAAGAAAAGACAGTTTTTGCTATGGTGTTCCACTTATTCAAGATTTTTAAAATGACAGTAGCATTGCATTGAAATACGGTGGGAATTTTACAGAAGAATTATCTTCTTGTCAGTTCTCAGTAACTCCTATGTCTTTTTTTTGGAATAAGTAATAGATCAAAAGTACCAAAATATTTTTTGTTTGTCTTCATGTAGTAGGCTCAAATATCTATTCCTACCAAAATTTGTTTTGTAATTGTATGTTTATATTGGGGGAGAATGTCTGTTTTTATAAACATTTAATAATTCTTTACTGAATTAATAATTATTAACCTTTCGAAACAGAAAGCATCAGATTCAGACAGTTGTACTGGAAAATTCTATAAAGTTTATAAGGAGGAAATGACACCAATTCTATACATATGTTCCAGAAAATAGAACATTTTGTAACTCATTCCATGAAGCCAACATAACTCTCATGCCAAAGTCAGACAAAGATATTTCAATAAAGAAATATTACACACCATTCTTTCTCATGAACACAATTACAAATATCTGCAAGGCAATATTAGCAATAAACTCCAATAATATATAGATAATTATCTACCATATCCAAGTGGATTTATTCAGATATGCAAGGCTGGTTTTCTATTTGAAAATCAATTGCTATAATTCCAACTGTGTAGAAAAGAATATAATAAATAAAATAATCCTCTCAAAATCAAAATCATATTAAAGGCTTCAGAAGAAAAAGCATATGATCAGACTGACAGATACAGAAAAAACATTTTGACAAAATACTATACCCATTCATGATAATAACTATCAGCAAACAGAAAAGAAGGAAACTTCCTCATCCTGATAAAGAACATCTACAAAAGACATTCAGCTATCATACTTAATTAAGAGAAACTACCTGGTTTCCCCCAAAGACCAAGACCAAGAAAATAAAAAAGGATGCTTCTTCTTGCCACACTAACTCCAACATCATATTGGAAGTCCTAGCTAATGAAATAAAGGAAATGAGAGTTATGTATGTTGGAAAAAAGAGGTAAACTTATCTTCACTTGAAAATGGCATAATTGGGCTGGGGATGTGGCTCAGTGGTTAAGCACCCCTAGGTTCAATCTCCAATATCAAAAAAAAAAAGAAAGAAAGAAAGAAAAAAAGAAAATGGCGTAATTATTGTCTACATAGGAAATCCCAAAGAGTCAAACAAACAAAAAAGCCTTTTGGAACTCATAATCTAGCAAGGATTTAGGAAACAGAGTTATTGTACCAAAAAAAAATCTATTTCTTTCTTAAATACTAGCAATAAACAATTAAAATTTGACATTCAAAACAGATCATTAGCACCATAGCACCAAAATTGAAATATTTAGTTATAATATCTACAAAATACATACAATAACATCTATGTTAGGAAAACAACAAACTCTAATGAACAAAATCAAAGAACACCTGCATAGATGTAGAGATATTCATGAGAAGAACAATTTAATATTGCCATTTTTCTCACATGATTTATAGATTCAACATAATCTTAATGATAATTCTAGAAAATTAATTTGGGTTATCAACAAATTGACTAAGCTTTTTATGAAAACATAAAAGACCCAAAATAGGAAACAGAATATTAAAGAAAAAATAGGAGAATTAACAAATACCCACTTCACCTCAAGACATTATAAAGCTACAGTAATCAAGACAGAATAGTATTTTTGAAAGAACAAAGAAATGTAATAGAATAGAGACCCTAGAAGTATATAAATACAGTGAACTGATTATTAGTAATTGTGTTATTCATAATTGCCAAAATGTAGAAGCAATGAAGATGTCTGTCAATGGTGAATCAATAAACAAATTGTGGTACGTCCATATGATTAAACTTCATTCAGTGATAAAAGGAAATGAGCTATTGTATTGAGTTATGGGAGAATTTTGAGAAATTTTAAATGCATATTACTAAGTGAAAGAAGTTGACCTGAAAATGCTACATAGTGCACAACTCCAACTATATGACATTCTGAATTACGTAAAGAAGATAATAAAATATCAATGACTGAAGGATGTGAGGAGGGATGGGTAAATATAACATGAACCATCTTTAGAGCAGCAAAAAATTTCTCTTCTTT